>JAAAKG020145896.1:0-10783 GCA_010014905.2 Druon quercuslanigerum
AAATCGAGTGTGCCATATCTGTCAGTGAAAGAGGAGAAAGGAAGAAAAATGACAATTCACAGTTCTCGGTTTTCTAGGATATGAGTACCATAGACTATTCTGTCAAAAATGTACAAAAACGTCTTTCTATGAGATATACTGGCGGAAATATTGTCGGAACCAGTAAATAATATTTATTTCGTTTCAGAAAAAAAATTTATTTATTTTTTTGTAGTTTCGAACAAATTTGGAAGTGATATGCATGAATAATTAACGAAAATAATTTACGAATGCATTATGGTAGAACCCTACGTGACACCCTTCATTTGATAAATTCCTGATTACTCATGAAACTTGAAATCAAGAAATTGAAATAGTTTGCCAAAAATATCGAATTTCTAACAAATATATTTTTTATAAGGCTGTAAATAAATAATGGCTCTTCATACGAGAAAATATTACAAGAGTGAAAATGTTCACCTTTTTGTCTCCCAAATAATCCGAAAAAATGTTGCCACAATTTTCCGCCCCAGACGCATGAGTAGTGTCTGTTTCACCTATTATTTCGTGCATATAATAAATAACAAAACAATATTTTTGTCATTTGCAATATTTACACAGTTGAATATTAGTTTTTCACTAATATAAATATATTTATAATTCAAAAAGCGCATAGATAAGGTATCAAAATATTAAGATTTTGTATTCTGATCTATCAAAATTTGAATTTACCACCAAATTATATAAAATGGAGTTGAGATTTCAGGTTATGATCACTTTGAATCGAATGTGCATGCGACAAGTTCTACATCCAAAACACCAGCTCTAGCGCCACATGTCGCCAGAATAAAGAAAAAACCCATTCCCGACACAGCAGGTATTACCGATCAAATAGAACATATTTACCAACAATTATTATTTATATAAAAAGTTTTTTCTTTTCCAACTCCACGCTTTTCTATACACCTTTCGTTTACGTTGATTAATATATCCCAAAAAATTTTCTGCTTTTCTTAAACTTTTATTTTCAATATAGGAACCAATCTCGATCTTGGGACTGGCTTGGTCGGTGCATTTGAGTGGCACATGCCTAAATTGTCCAGTCTTAACATTTAGGTTTTTTTTATAAATAAGCAACTCAAGGATAGAACTTTTTTATTTATTGAAATAAATTCTCAGATTTACGAAAGTGCTAGACATGGTTAAAATTGAACATTTGCCTTTCTTGGAAACTATTTAAGGTAAAGAATAGAAAATGTGTAGATTGTCTGGCTTATAGCTCATCAGATTGAAAAGATCTGATAGGTTACTTTTTCCCACATAAGATAGAGAATAATTTTTTTCGAGAAAATAAGTAATAATTTTCTATTTGTTAACCTGAGTTCGCAGAAAAAAGGCTTTCCCCGGGTACTTCATTCTTTATTTCCTAAGTCTCTCTTTCGTTATCTAAAACGCATTGCAAATGCTTCTCAACAATAATATTTGCAGTCTTTTCAACTTAAAATTGATTTGTTAGTATTTAAATTACGCCAAGATTTTTTTGAGTAACAGTAAAACAACTAAATTAGCTACAAAATCATTTCTATTAACTAGAAGCTTTACCTTAAAATAAATTTTGTTATCTTAGAATAACGCCAAGATTTTTTTTGAGTAACAGTAAAGCAACTAAATTAGCTACAAAATAATTTCTATAAAACGATTTTAGTTAACTAAAAAAAAATGGAAATAATATTGTGAGAAATGAAGGTAACAACTTTATGTGTGATAAAAAATCATTTCAGTTTCTTTTCTAAAGTACACATACACAAGGTCCATTATTCGTTATGTCAATAATTTCAAAGCATAAAAGGCTCCCTGACGAAGCAACTTTTGATTAAGCCTCTAAAAAAGTGACTGAATGGAAGCGAAAATATATTTTAGAATTGTCATTGTAGTGATATAGTCTTCAAAAAAATAATATTCAAAAATCAGTTTAGTCCATTTGACGAATATGATGGTATTTTTGTGCATTTTTTTCTTCAGCTTTGTGATGATTGTTGATTCTAACAGTAAGTATAATAATATAATTATAAATACATATTTTTAAATTAAATTATTAGTTGCAGTATTTTAGGTGTCATGCAACATTTGATCTAGTTCACAGTAGGAAAAACTTAATTTAATGAGCAAAATTGTCTGTTTTCTACCGAAATAAACAATTTTATTAATGCATCATCGTCTTTGGTCGCAGAGTAAAACTTCTTTATTAAAAGTTCGTATTCTTGGTTTGTAAATTCAACACTTTGGATAAGGTTTTTTCCTTGATTAATTGTCGAATTTTTTTAAGTTTCAAATTGGCCAGTTTTTTTCTTTGTTAGAAGTTCGAAGTTCGATAAAATTTTATTGTTTAGTTAAAAATGTATTTATTCTATCAAGAAGTTACCGTTTTAGTTTTTAGAAAGTAATTTCTGTTTTTTTTCTTAATATTTTAGTTTAACAAAATGTACTGTTTGGCGGGAAATTGGTCTCTTCCGCTAGGATATTCAACGAGTTAGTTACATTTTTTTCATGACTTTTTATTTTCGGTCGAAGATTTTACAATTGCGTTAAATTTGTTGTTTTTAAACACAAAGAAATTCGAAACTTTTTTAGAAATTTGAAAAATTTCAAGAAAGTTATTTTTTTTCTATTAAGATTCCTAGGATATATTTAAAGGATTTGCTATTTGAAACTATTAATTTTTATAGAAAATTTCCAAATATTTTATTATTATTATTATCAAAGTTCTGAGTTAAGAGCGTCACAGCCCCTGACTTAAGCCGATATTTGACCGATATTCCAGACTCGTTGATGCAGCTACTGCTTGTGAGTATTACACGTTTCCTTGCAATCGCAGGGCAGTAACAGAGGAGATGAGTAAACGTCTCACTATCCTCTTCGCACAGTCGACTGAGTGGACTTCCTTCAAGCCCTATCTTATGTTTGTGGTAACGGAGGTTACTGTGTCCTATAAACATTTCTGTTAGGACTTTGACTTCTTCTCTCCCGAACTTGAGTAATTCCTTCACTCGGTGGGGGTTTAGCTTTGAGCCTAGGAGTGTTTTAGCCTGTCTGCAGCCAAAGGCAGAACTCCTCTCGCTTTGATGTTCCATGGTCAGCCAACTGTTAATATCTTCAGTAAATAACGTACTGAAAATGTCTACAACTTGCTCAGTTCCAGTAAAAATTTATTTTCCTGCTAATTAAGCTAGCCTGTCCGATATCTCATTGCCCTTGATTCCACTGTGTACATGGATCCAAAGCAGAGCGACTCTTTTGTCTGTCACTAACCTATTCAGTGCCTTAAAGCACTCCCAAACTAGTAGTGACGTGGTCACTGTTCCATTTAGAGCCATGGCAGCAGACCTGCTGGTTGAGCAGACACGAATGTTCCTTTTATTGTCATACTCCTCTGCCTTATAGGCGCACTGGAGTATGGCCATAATCTCAGATAACAGGAATGTGGAATAGGACCTCGTCGCAATTGTTAAACCCATTCCATTCCTTCTAAAATATACCTCAGCTCCTGCGTTCTTCCTGTAACTGGAGCCATCTTTGAACCAGTTGTCTCCACCACTGAGCAGGTATGCCTGTCACCGTTATGCCATTCCACTCTTGTGGATATGCTAATATGATACTTCTTGTCGCAGAGATAGCGACGAGTGGGCATTTTTTCCCTGAGCATGCTCAGTGTCATCTTCCACGCAATATCGATTGGTATTCAGACTATTGTCGAGATACTGCTATCATTTATCATATTTAATCTCCAGATCGCTTTCGCAGCCACGGCCTTGATGGTGAGATGGAGGGCTCCAAACCTGTAAGTGCCCCCAGAGCCATTGTTAGTGTCGACTTCGAGGCACCCGTGATGCCTCTCAGAATCAGTCCCCTGATCCTTTCCAGTTGAGCCTTCACAGTAGACAGTTCGACCCTGCTCCACCAGACCACCGCCAGAGTATCGCTACTAGCTTCTTGCACTTGTTTTCCATGTGCTTGTTCCATGAAAGCTTCTTATCTAGGATAACTTCTAGATATTTGGCTTGTCCGTTGATTTTCAGTTGATATCCTGCCAGTTTCAGTGTGGTCGTGGTTCTTAACTTATACCTTCTGGTGAATACAACTGCGTCCGTTTTGCTCAGATTGACTGATAGTTCAGTCTTTTTACACCAAGAATCTACTTTTCTTATTGCTTGCAGAATTACGCCGAAGAGTGCATCCAGATGCTGACCTCGCACGATAACCAATATATCGCCCGCACAGCCTATAACGTGGTGAGCTTGACTTGTGGGCAGATGAAGGATTTCACCTACAACCAAGCACCACAGCCGGGGTGATAAAACACCTCCCTGCGGACATCCCGAGTCAACGGTTCGATATAAAGTGGTATCACCCTTAGTTGTAGTTAGGTTCCTATTGGTTAACATGTGGCAGGTCTATTCTACAACTGCCATAGGCACTCCATGTGAGATCATAGCCGCCCTAATCACCTCTTCCGAGGTGTAGTTAAAGGCTCCTTCATTGTCCATAAAGGTTCCAATCGCAAGGCCTTTTAGCTTTAGTTGTCCTACGATTAGGTTAACTGTTGCGCTTAGTGCCGTCTCCGTCAAGTGACCAGCCTTATAGGTTTGTTAACGCTTGTGAAGTGGCCTACTTGACAAGACCTTATCGGGAAAATATCTGGCCACAAGTCTTTCCACATTTTTTAGTAGGAAAGATGTAAGGCTAATGAAACGGAAATCCTTGGGTGAATCCTTTCCCAATCCTTTCGGAATAAAAACTACTCTGGCACCCCTCTCTGCCCGATGAACATAACCCAAAGTCAAACTAGCCCTAGCAAGTCTCACAATCGGCTCTATGATGATTGTAACGACGGAAGGACTTCAGAGCCCACCTGAACCTAACAAGGGTAACAATTTCGTTGGCCGGCCGCTGATTCGGGCCCAGTTGGGCCACAGGCGACTTTAATTGCTAAGAGGGGTCCTCCCCTCTTCTGCTAACTTTCTGTAGTCCGGAAAATGTGCCTTGATCAGATGAGCCAAGGTCTCTCCGTCCGACTCTGAGGATCCCTTGCAGGGCAATTTCAGAGCACCTAGAATAGCGTCCGGATTTCGAGAAAGCAGCTTATCCAGTCTAGCCGCCTCTGCTTCTCTCTCGATATCTGTGCAAAATTTTGTCCATCTTTCATGCTTTGCTATACGTATTGCACTCCTGTATTCATCCCTCATTGTCCTAAATGAGGTCCAAAGGGCCTCCGTCTTGCCGGTACTGGCACATATAACCCTCTCTCTGGCCTCCCTGCGAAGCTTTTCGAGTTTCCCATTCCACCAGTGTGTCTCACCAGCCTTTCGGACTCTTGAAGGTCGACAGCTACTTTCATAAGCAGATTTTATGGCTTTCGTGAAAGTCTCGGACGCCATCTCTAGGGTGTCCACCCAGTCCCAAGTATCCCTTACCAGCCGTGTACGGGATTATCAACGTATATGGGAAATTTACAAGTAAAAAACGAAAAATTTCCATGGTCCCTTACACCAACATAGATTAATTTATATTTTTTTCTTACAGAATCATCATCTAAAAGGCCTTATACACGGAAAAATCCACCTACAGGAGATTACTATGCGCAAATGTTCCGGGAGCTTTGTAATCTTAAACCGACTGGCACTAGAGGTTTTGCGTATTACTCAAATATAAGGAACGGTCCATTATATCAAATAACTGAAGAAGAATTAGAGAAAAAAGTAATAGAAAACGGTTGGACAATTGGATTAAATGTAGGTAATGTATTTGTACTAATATTTGATGAAAATGAGAGACGGGTTCTTGCACATGGGAGAAATAACTATCCATTGACTCCACGACACATGTCACTTCTTCCGTATTTTCACCGCATGAAATATGATCAAACTACTATTCTCGGCCCTTATGAGCATGTTGATTGCAAGCCTAAACCATTTACACGTGAACTTTTTGAGAAAGGAGTCCGAGATCAGCGACCAATATATTAAGCTTTTTGTGGATGTCAACCCTCACCCTTCTTTTTCCTTGGCCAAAACTATTCGATTGATTTGAGCCAGGGGGGTGCTTCCACTGTACTGCCTAATGTCACGAGAGTTGGAAACGGCTATGCGTCGCGCAACGGTAATAGTAACTTTGTTCTACGAAACCATGCAGTCCTTCATATGAAAAGTGGTAACCTCCAGCTTGGCAGTAATGTAGTATAGTAGGAATCGACTACATTGTTTCTACTTCTATTACAGTTGTCTGTTCGTTATTAATATCAAAATTCTCCGAGTTCCTGGCACCACCTCAGTGTTATAATATAAATAACAATTTATGTATTTTTTAGCGTGATTATAACTCCTTTAACACACTCAATATGCGTAATTTTTTTTTCCTGGAACTAGTTTAAAGGTGAAATCAAAAAATAAATTAAAATTGTTAGAAATTCAATTCTGCGTGTAAAATAAAATAAAAAATAACAATAATTTATATTTTTTAATGAAAATAATTCTTTGATGGTTTGTTTATTTTTATAAACTGATTAATTAGCTGTTTATTAATTAGTCAAACCAAGCAATAGAAAGGAAAGTGCACATTAAGAAAACTAGACACCTAAAATAAAAATTATCTGAATCATTCAATGAAAATAATTTATTTAACGCTCTTTATATTATTGATTGATCAATTATTATTAGCTGATTAATTTTGTTTAGAATATTCATTCGTCAAAATTATTTCTCAATATGTTTGACCTTTTCATAGAATTATTTAAAAAGATAATTAATCATTTAAATATTCACCAAAATGTGCGGTGAATTATTTTGACGTTTCAATGAAAATAATTTATCATTGCTCTTATATTATTAACTGAGTATTGAAAATATTTCTTTCAATGTTTTTTATGTTATTTACTCATTAATTGATTATTAATCGATTCTAGAAACTTTATATTTTCTAGAATTAGTCAAAAGCGTATAAATAAATTAATTTAAACAAAGACAAAGTACAATTTTTAAAAATATATAAAGTGAAAATTATTTTAATGTTTGAATGAAAATAACGGTTTAATGTTTTTATTTTGTTTTTAGATGATTTAATATTTAATAAATCATTCTGTTAAAACTTAACCTTTCTGGAATTATTCCAAAAGAAATGCAAATATTAATAATTCAACGTTCAAATTAAAAAAACATACATAAAATTAAAAATAATTTTATTTTTACACTGAAAATAATTGCTTGAGGCTTTTTATGTTTTAAACTATTTATTTAATTTTAGGCGGATTAATTTTGACCCTAATATTCATTTACTTTTTGATTATATCATTTAATATTAGCTATTACTTTTATAATAAAATTTTATATTTTCTTTAGAATACCTATTACAATTATATAATTTTCCTGATGGTTGGGAGTTGAAATGAGAGTCTAAATTCAATGTACTAAATTATAAGTAAATAACATCAATTCTTCTTAAAAATAGTTTTAAAGGATATTAATAAATTAAATACATAGATTGTTTTCACCTGTTTGAACCAACTAGTGTCCGAGTTGCATCTGTACATTTTCCCCAAACATCTGACCAGTAGTTAATTATGTTTTCTAATTGAGGCACTTTGATGTCTTGCTAGTCATTTTGCTTTAAACTCAGTTTACCATAGCACCTTCTTTCAACTATCTAAAAGGTTTGATTTTGTTGCCTTCGTGCACTACTTTTTTTATAAAAATCATTTTTCTGGTTCTATTTGCTTTTTTATATTGAGTTAATCGACAAAATCTGTACATTACACAGCTGACATTCATACCCAACCGTATATTCCATGGTGGATCTCGATCCCTTGCTGGGACAAAAACTGCATTTGTAGGGCTAGTTCTGTGGGCCAGCGTTCTACTTGTATACAAGAGTTTGCACCTCTAACGCAGATTGTATTACGTTCATATCCGTAGGGAAAACCTTACTGTTGAGGTGTTCTATTACTGCACACAGATCATTTGTGATGTTCATATTGGGCAGAGAATTTCTTAGTGTTGGTTGTACATATCTGAACTCTAGTTAAGCATGACCAAAAGTCCTTTCAAGATGCTGTAGTTTTTCTGGGATTTTGCTGTTTACATAATCGTTATTAATATTCGGATGTGGTTCTAGTAAACCCAGTTCTTAATATTTAAGTAAGAAGAGTCTATGGTTATATTATTATTAAAAATTTGACGCGGATGAAAGTCAAGTGAATGACGAGGTGATGATGTTAGAAGTTAATTTTATATGATGTTTGAAATCTTTCGCGATGATGTTGTAGATACAAAATTACGAGCATGGTGTAGTTTAGAGGTCGTCTTTTACAGCTGCTAAACTTAAACATCGCTTGAGAGCATCGTGGGTGACGACATTTACCTTTGGTTGCTTTCTTAGAGCTACTATTTTTAGAGAGAGAAGTTGTAGGCTTCAGAAGCTACGATCATGGTTCCTTAAACAAACCAATCCTGAAGCAACTGAGAAGTGTACGTCATCCACTCTTGCTTTATCTATCCTAGAAGGAAAGGATTATGAGAACCACAACACCCTTTTCCCCTTTTGCCGTGATATTACCATCAAGTGGTACTAGAAATTTGATCACGTAAATTATTTTGGTCTTTAGATCCTGGAGGATAATATCAAGCTTTGTAGCAATGATGCAAAATAGGAGGAAATGTACTTTTTTCCTTCACAAATGACAATTTTTAAATAACTGATTAGATAAACTTTATATTGTCTCAAATAAATGTTTAGGGACGCATAGAATACAAATAATTGGTTAATTATTACATTTATGTGTTATACACAAATTTTATAAACAAATTCGCAAATAGTCTTAGTATCGTTAAAAAGATCTTATATTTGCTAAAAGTGCCACATATTATTATAGGAATAACAGTCAATTACAAAACTATTTGGAAAGTTTATAATAACCATTGCTATGAACCATTCTTGTGGCAAACATTCTTGTTACAAGTTTTACTAACGTTTTCATTCGTATGAAGCACACAAAACATCAAAAATTAATAATTATCAATGCATACGTTGCTGTCATGAGGCTTTTAGTTTTAAAAAAACAGCTACGTTACTTATACTTAGAAAAAAGTCGTCATTGAAGCGTCTGCAACAGTGGTAAGCTCAATTTTGAACTATTGAAAGCTAATAGTGTCACTAACTGGGGTCTTCACCCTAACCGACTGTGCAATATTTATATTACTTGCAGGTGCCTCAAATCCTTCTCGAGATAAGTCCAGCCATTTGATATTATTTGATATTAACAGTTACTTGCTTATTGTTTAAAAAGTTCAATCAACAAATAATACCGAGTTTCAGAACCATATGGCCATTCCTTTCGGAGTAAAAAATCTCTTCAAAAAAATAAACTTAACAAACAAACAATTTTTAGTTTGTAGTTGTCGATACTATAACTATGTTTCACTAATTGATTGTATTTTAATTAACTTTTGTAGATTATACCTTTAACTTGGGATCGTAAATGAGTCAAAGAATTTTGCTTGAAGGGCGCTACTTAGTTTTTCAGGTGAACTAACAAATCATGTGGAATTGTGAATATAACTCACTGTAACTGAGTTTTTTGGAACGTGCGATAGTGTATGAGAGAAGAGACGATAGGTGAAGACACACAAAAACTATTTACGAGTATTTCACTGACAGTAACTGGTTTAATTAAAAATGCTTATTGTTTGGCACGCGACGTTCATGGAACCTACCTGGCACACGCAAAATAATGACAATCCATCGAAGTCATCATCCTAAATCTTCCGCACCTCGTACATATCTTTCTCTCGAAAATGGATGTAACACCATAGTTTTCCACAAACGCATAATGAATATACCTGCAGGCCATACAATCTGCCGAGCGTGCAAGCAATGCGCCTCTCATAGTCTTATATTGTCAATTTAGAAATTTCTATCGTGTTGATCTAATGCCCGTGTTGCCATTCACACAGGGCAAACTGGAGTCCGTTGTGGAGAATGATCAGTCTAAGATCTACTGGAACGTGTCAGTGCTACAAAGCTTGATATTGTCATCCAGGATCTAAAGACCAAGATAACTTACTTGCTTGAATTATTGGTGCTAAGCCATAGTAATATCACGGAAAAAGCGACGAAACGGGCGTAATATCAGGCTCTTTTTTCGAGCTGAGTGTCCAACTTGCGTGTATCACAATCGGCAGCCTTAGAGGTATGAAACCTTCATTTCTTAGCCAACACAGAATCATACCGGCTTGCCAGCATCCGGCTAAGTTAATCGTGAACCAAATGCTAAAAGCTGTTCTTCTGAGACCACTTCACCTGTTTCGTCAACACTATTCCTCCTAACATTCTAAAAAAGTCGTTATTTGTTAGAAAGTATCCAGTGGTCGAAGTATCTGGCGTCAATTTTCCGTTCTTGCTTACTTTCTTGGATATAAGGATGAGGACTAGAGAAAGAACACGTTCCTGTTGTTTCGGGATTCGTTGATTTTTAAAAAATCGTCGCTTTTAGAGCCTACAAATTCCCAAAATAATAATGATAATAAATTTAATTTAAAATTATATATACATTTATAAATAATAAATGATAATAGTATCATTAAAAGCAAAAGAATAGTTTAGGAAATAGGGCAAGAATCCAAACATGAGGCAGGGAAATGTATAAAAAATTTTTTTAAATATAAGACAAACAAAATTAAGGCGATGTACAACACAATGCGTTAGAAAACTCTATTGAAAAAGTCTGTGTGACTGAGGTTAGGGATATAATCAAGAA
>JAAAKG020145897.1:0-10783 GCA_010014905.2 Druon quercuslanigerum
AATTCCAGATCAATCTAAAAATTTTATAACCCCTTCCTCACACTACTCTCCTCCCTACCGAGTGAGTCACGCCTACCTCGAAAGGGAAACGGCTTAATGATGTAATAATAATAAAAAAAAAAACATCGTGGTCTAGACTCTAGATAGATCTTTTATGACCTAAAGGCCTTCAGTGTTATTTTTTGTATCTTTTTGTGCACGGAATACAGAAATTGCATTAATAGATTCATATTTTGCATTATCAAATTTTTTAACTGAAAAATAAATTTAATGTTAAATAGTATATAATTTTTTTTAGTAATTTTTCATTTTTTAGAACATTTTTAAAATAATTAATTGTTTAAAAATATAAATTTTCCAACAAAAAAATAGTTTCTTGAGATCCATTGTGCAGACTCAGAAGAATAAATGTAAATTTAGCCACATTTTAATAACAAAAATAACTGACAAAAACCTCAAGAAACTAAAATTCCCACCTTGACCACCGCGTCAGTGAAATGCACCTGGACCACGGAGTGCTAATCATAATAGAGTTGTCTTAGAACTGAAGTTTAAAAGAACGCAGGAATCGAAGCCTAAGACTTAATGTTCTTTTTATATGCTGTTTAATTTTGTGAACATAATTTTATTTTTCAAAGAGAACTCAATCTATAACCTAATTATCGTGCGCGGAGCGTGAGTGTCGCAATGAGAATGAAATCGTCAAAGCCGCAGGTGCTTTGAGAGCCTTCTTTAAAAACAAACGGAAAAACTATTTTAATTCCAATGTATGACTTAATAGCAATAAGAATGTGCCCGCACAGCAGGCATATTTTTTCATTATAAGCGTAACAGTAATACTATCGGTTACGTATTACCTACTCCCATTTTGATGTACACTTGAATTTAGAAATCGCAAACGGTAGAAGAGCTCAAGGGAATTCAAAATAATTAAAGGTGAATTAAGAGAATTAAAAAAAAATTAAAGAGAATTTAACCAATAGTTTTTTAAGGAATAGACATTGAGGGGCTAAGTACTAGCAATTTTTAGTGTTCGGGAAGTTCATAAAATACGTAACGCTTTTTCCTGCTAATTTTCACCCCTAACCCCTCTTCACAGCGCATTTTCTTTAGAAAGTGTATGTAACTATTTTTATATTTAGGGAATTCAAAATAGATCAATAAATCGAATGAAATGTGACAGGATTCAAAGAATTAAAAATTCTCAAAATGATTCAAAAGACTCAAATGGTTTCAATTATTTCAGAAGAATTGAAATAACTCAAGAGGATTCAAAGAATGTGAAGAATTTAAAAGAATTCATTGAATTTGAAAGAATTCCAGTGAATTAGGAACATATCAAATGAATTCAGAAGAATTTAAATAAAATAAATTCATGAAGCTAGGTTAGAGGCCGTTCAAAAAATAGGCAGCACTTTTTCTTGATAATTTCGACACTCATCCTTAACACGTAACGATTTTTCTATAGCAGGGTATGCAACTTTAAGACTAATATAACACTCAATGTGACCCCCCCCCCCCACTTCCACCTAGAGGCGTTTAGTATTTTTTAAACGACTCCACTAATGAATGTAAGAATTGTAAGGATTCCATGAAATTTATAGAATTCGAAATAATCCAGAAAATTCAAAAAATATCAGCAAACTCAATATAATTAGAAAGAATATAAATAATTAAAAATTCACAAAAAAAATTCAAAACGATTCAAAGAATTGAAAAGAACCCTTCCCCCTCTTCGAAAGGCGTTACGTAATTTATGATCGGTCCCACGCATAAATTCAAGAATTAAAAGGATTCCAAAAAATTTAAAGAATTTGAAATAATTCAACTGATTCAAAATAATTCAGAAAATTTAATATGATTCAAAAGATTTAAAAGAATTAAAAAATTTTAACTCGCATAAATGATAAGTTACTTTTGTTTGTGCTATTTTTTCTTTCAAGTAAAAATAGAAAATTCAAATTAAACGCAAAGTTCCTTTTCAATGCAGCTGTTTCTTCTTTGATTTGAAAAAAATGACTTGTTTTGGATTCGGTTATGTTCAGGAAATACCACTCTACAATATAGGTAATGATACTACAGTAATCATGAGTAAATACGAGATTAATAATGACTATTAATTAGAGTGAATAATTATTTTACGTGCATTAGTATTTGAAATGATGATTATCTGCTGTAAGATCATTATTATTTACTTTAGGGTGGTTTCCCCTAAAATAATTTTCAAACTTAAAAGGTGATTAATACTAGCTCAGCTTTAAAAAGTCTGAAGTATTTAAACATAACAGCTGCACGACTGTACTATCGCGAGTGAAGTAAGGTTTTTTACTTTGTTTAAGTGAATTTTTACAAATTATTAACAGTCTTTCAGTTTCTCCATCGGACAGTCATCAGTTTGTTTCTAATTACTTGCTGATTTTTTTAAATACATGGACATATTTAATTACAAAAGCAGTACAACTTTTAAAAATGGTCTGATTGTTTAAAAAGTATCTTTGAAATTTTTCAAATTCCCTCAGCGAGTTATTCCGGAGACGAATCCAATGGTCTTATCGGGTTTTCGATTTGGCTGTTACTTTCTTTACAACACTTTGCAAAAGTCTGAAATCCATAAATGTAGGAAAGTTCAAGTTCGTAAATTCAAGAGATTTCAAAAAACTTATAAACATTTGTCGTGTTTAAATCTGAATTCAGTAATCACTAACGTAGACACACTTCAATAATATTAACAATAAGTTTCACTGCTGAATATTAATTATTATTCTACGACAATATCAAATATTATTAATCCTCCAGATAAGTAGCTACAAGGAAAATTCAAGATCTTTTTGACAGGAGATTTGTGGACCCCGAAACCGTAATCGTAATACAAGTCATATCGAGCAGTTTAATTGAATTGTTTTGCTTGCAATTAATGAAAACAAGAGAGAAAGCCTGCCGGATAATATAATGCAACAGCTGGAGCCGCTCTGCAATAACTTCAGTATTGTCGTTGAATTTGAATTTCGTATATAAATTCAGAATAAATTTGTTAACCTCAAATTAATTTCCTTTTTTTAAATTTTGACCTGTTAAAAAATACAATACTTCTGGAAAATTACCAGAGCCGTAGAAAACTCTGCAGTGGTCTGGTTGCTTCAGAATTTTGTCCAGGACTTCTGCATCGACGATTTGGCCAGGGCAGTAGCAAATCTGTTCATCTCCACGTTTAACTTCATTGGAAACTGATAATGAAAAAAATTTCAAGAACTTATATCATTCACATAGAAATAATAGTTTGATTCATTACTCTTGATCCTTATCTGGCTGGGGGGTGTTTTAAAACTGCGTCACGCTATTTTAAAAACGTTTTCCACCCCTCTCCTTCTTTTTCACAATTCATCACACAAAGCCTAAACCCCTCAGGATGACGTCACAAATACGAAAACACGCCCCCATTTTATTATTCAAAATTCTGTCTTGAAATTCATTTTAAAAAAGCCTTAATAAGACCAAAAGAAATACCAAGATAATATTTTAAAAGACAGTGCAAGTGTACAACCTAAAATGGTATCTAAACCGGTAAATAAAGTGATTTTTTTACGAAGATACGAAAATAATAGGGAATAAATTCTTTTGAATAAAATTAATGCAAGGTATTATAATAAATTCAATTTAAAGCGATTACGATTTAAAACCGAAATATATTGCATTTTCGGAGAGTTGAATTTTCAACCAAGGAAGATCATTTTTATCCAAATAGTTGAGGTTCCCAGAAACAACAATATTTTTAACAAAAAACAAAAAAAACAAATAGTTCTACTTTCAAGCCACAAAGATGAATTTTCCACAAAAAAGTTGCATTTTTAAATATATAGTTGAATTTTCAACATAAAAAGATGAATTTTCCACCAAATTTTTCAACCACTTTCAACCAAATATTGAAATTTTTAAAATAAGAAGACGATATTTTTAGAAGACAATCGAATTTTCAATACAATAAGGTTAATTTTCAATGTGATAGTTGATATGCCAGGCAAAAATGATATTAATTTTCAGTAAAAAACTGTTCGATTCAACTAGAAAAGGTGAATTTTTTAAAATAACATTTAAATCCACAATCAAAGCAGATTAATTTTGAAGCAGATAGTTGCACTCTTATTCGCAAAAGATAAAATATCTACAAAAGAAATGAACTTTTAACGAAAAAGTCAAAATTCTAAAATGAATTTTTATCAAAAAACTTCATCTTTAACGAACTAGTTTAATTTTAAACTGAAAACGATAAACTTTTAACAAGAAATGAAATAGTTATATGTTCAGTTCAAAAATTGATTTTCAACAAAAGAGAGAACAAATTTTCAACGAAAGAGTTACATTTTAACCATAACGACAAATCTTCAACTAATAAAATGATTTTTTAATAAGGAAGTTCAACTTTCAAGCAAAAATTCTCATTTTAATTTAAGAAGATTACTTTTCTACGAAATAAATCTAATTTACAATAAAATACATACATTTTTATCTAACTGGTTAAATTTTATATTGAAAACCATCCACTTTCAACCGAAACTTGAATAGTTTAATTTACAGATAGAAAAAGTAATTTTTTTGCCAAAAAGACAGAAATTTTCTACAAAATTCCACACAAAACTTTGTCTATAAGCCTTTACTGCAAAAATTGCGGAGTAATTTCATGCTAACCGCGTTAATTTTACTCTTACCCTTTTCTTGGTAGGCCTACTATCGATAATCTTCCTATACCCTCGTTTACGACTGGCTATCTCGCCTTCGATCTTTTCGTCAGCGATAAATAAACTACCAAGAGACACGTACTTATCAACTTGTTCAATCATCTTATCCTCTAAGACAATGCTACTTACTGCTTCTTCACCCTTTCTTTCAAACACCATATTTCTTTAGTCACGTTAATTTTAAGACTTATGTTCCTCATGCTAGTATTCATTCTGCTCAACATTCTCTGAAAGCTTTGAATTAACTCTGCCATAATAACCTTGCCATCTGCAAAAGCTAACCCGCGCAGCGCCTCAAATATGACCCAAAAATCAAAACACCACATTTTTATGTATTATTGTCACTTTTCAGCAATTTCAGTCGTCTTTTTATACAAATAATACCTAATAGACAATTTTAATCATTCCCATGACTTTTAAAACAATTTTCAATTGTTTGAACAATTATTTATTCCCAAAAAATGTAAAAAAATAATCGTATTTTAGGATTGAAATTTAATTGTTTGTCACTGCTTGGAGTATTACATTTTTTTTAAACATTATAATGTTTTAAAGAGAGTAAATTATTATTTAAATAATTATATATAATTATTTAAATAATTATTTACTGTCTTCTAATGTTTAACAAATGTCTATTTGTTTAAGCCATTTTTATTTGCTCAAACAGTTATTTTTCGATAACTAAAAAAATGAAATACAACTATTTTTCTGAATGTATAGTGTATAAAAAGAATATATGTACCATCTTTTAATTGTTAAGAGAAAAATAATTTGTTAAAACAATTATTTTTACAAAAATACTTTTAAAGTCGGATTTTCTGAATTAAATATAATATTGAATGACTTCGAGTAGTAGTAAACTCTGTTAGAAACATCATGTCATTGATTAAACAAATTTTTTTGGTTGAAGCAGTTTTCTGTTAAAAAATGTGGATCAATAATATAAAATATAATACATATATTGAATTATTATCGTGAATATATTTTAATATATATTATATTTTCTGTGTCTTCCAGTATGTCATTGTAAAATTCATAAAAGAGAATTCTTTTGAAACTTGCATCGTAATTTGGATTAGTGAATGTACTTTTTACATTCTCATCTAGAGAAGGTATTAGATTTGTGTAAAATTTGACCTCCCCAGTTTTTGTCAAATGTCTACGTTTTGAGAGCCCCTTTAGCCAGAAAAAGAGGTTTTTACGCATGTGTATGTCTGTCTGTATGTATGTCTGTATGCCTGTATATCTGGCTGCGAGCACGATTACGTTCGAAAAAATCAAAAGATTGGACTGGCCTTTGGTATACTCTTTTAGTGTCTCAAATTGAAGGTTAAGTTTGTTAGCCAAACATTTTGGATAAAAATTCCAAACGTGAGCACATTTTGAAAAGTTTTGAGACCACTTTTTTCAAGATTTGAAAACTCTGTGTACAGTTATTAGTAGCACTCGAAAAGACTAAAGATTTATCACTATTACTTTTTTCGATAAAAAAAAATTACCGGAGTTATAGCTGTTTCAATATAAAAAAAAACAAACGAAAATGAAAATTTTAAGCCAAACAACGCACGATATCAAAAAAAGTCAAGAGGGGAAAAGCGTTGATTTTTCAAAGCCCTACGAGATTTTCTTAATGATTTTTTGAAATTGTTCGAAAAATCAAAAACTTAAATTTTGATCGCAGAAAAAATAATAAAAAATAAAATATTCCATTTTGCAGTGAAACTATGGAAGATACGAAAAAAATGTGAAGACAAAAAATGTGAAGACAAAAATTGTGCAGCCAAAAAAAATCTACACATTTTTTATGGGCCACTTTCTGAAATAATATATTTCTTAGGATAGCTGCCAATAAAGATAAGTGAAAAATAAAAAACAAATGATAAAATCATGTTAATGGACAAAATTTGTACCTTATTTTGAAATATCTGAATAAGCAGTCCCGGGCCAAAGTAAAGAATTTAATATAATGAATTTTTTAATTATTGTGCAAAGTTGATATAATATTTAATGTAATATTTAATATAATAGAATTTTGTTTGCAGATATACATTATTTACATATTGCATTCTCGTCGGCAATGTGACGTGAAAGCGCAAATCTTTTCAATAACTAGTTAAAAATTTATTATATGTATATGTTCCCAAAACGAACGACTTAGATATTATTTTTTCCCCTTTTTCAGATAGCTGGAAAAAATCTTTCTGATTCTATGATTTATTACATAGGTAGAGAAATATACGCTAAAGTAAAGGAATTTCCGGCAGCCAGTCAGTTTTTCGATGGTTCAAGTGACCGAAAATTAAAATAGCGAATATCAGGATACCGAAATTTATTTTAAGGAAAACTAATTTACCGAATGATTAATTGACCGAAAAACATTTTAACGAATGATTAATTGACCCAAAAATATTCCAACGAATGTCGAATTATTCGAAAATAGTTTAAGCGAAGATTCATTTTTCCGAAAGTCCATTTTACTGAAAGTTCAAATTTCTGAAGGCCTAATTTTGCGAAGGTTCAGTATACCAAAAAATCTGTTTAGCGATAGGTGAGATATCCGAAAATCATTTAAGCGAATGTTCAAATATCCGAAAATTCAAAAATTATTTATTTGCATTCAGATAGATGTTCAATAACAAATGAAACATGTATAATGCGGAATCAAGTTAATTAAAGGAATGAAAGCAGTGCAAATTCAACAAAATAAGTGACAAAAACCTTATATAGTTAATACACATTAATTTACGTTCAAGAAAACTGACCAAATGAATTAAAGGGTTACGCGCCGAGAAAAAAAAGTAAAGGTTATTATTATTTTTAGTGGGCAGTAACCATCTTAGGCCTTTGATAATATTTTAAATTACTGCCCAATAAAAATAATAATAACCTTTATTTTTTTTCTCGGTACGTAACCCTTTAACTCAAATGGTCTTTTTTCTTTAACGTAAATTAATGTATATCGTCTATATAAGGATTTTGTCACTTATTTTGTTGGATTTTCATTATTTTTATCTTTTCAATCAACTTGATTACGCATTATACATGTTTTATTTGTTATTAAACATCTATCTGAATGTAAATAAACAATTTTTAAATTTTCCGATATTTGAACCTTCGGTTAAATGATTTTCGTATAACTCTGCTATCGCTAAACTGATTTTTCGGTAATCTGAACCTTCGAAAAATTAGGCGTTCTGATATTTGAACTTTCAATAAAATGGACTTTTAGAAAATTAAATCTTCGCTAAAACTATTTTTGAATAATTCAACATTCGTTGAAATGGTTTTTGGTCAATTCATTATTCGGCAAATTAGATTTCCTTAAAATAAATTTCGGTACCCTGATATTCGCTATTATAATTTTCGGTCACTTGAACCATCGGAAAAATGAATAACTGTCGGAATTTCCTTCTTCATTTGAAATCAAATACAAATGCAGTCATTAGTATATGAAGAACATATAACACGGATCGTAAAGCGCGCTCAAACTTTTGGTTTTTTATTATACGATGAACAGAGACGAGCGTGGAGCCCGAGGTTTACATAATTTTTGAACTAAATTTCGAGCGCGAAGCGCGAGTATGTTAAAGAGATGAGAATGTGTTCCTTAAGGTCCTTAAGAACCTTAAGCAAATTAGTTCTTCTCTTTATGCATAACTGACGTAATTGAACAAAAAGCATGTCATAATGATAAACCTTACTAAGAGAAAACCTAGAGAAACCGCGTGTAAAGCGTGGGGCAAATGTGTCCGAGCGCGTAGCGCGAGATGAATACCTAATCGAGCGCGAAGCGCGAGATCCAACAGGTGCGCGTCCTAAGCGCGCTCAAACTTGCGAGTAAGTTTTTTTAATTTAAATTTTATTATGACTTTAATGATTTATTTTATAGTGCAAAAAAAAGATGTAAACCATCCATACAGAATTTACTACTCGAAATCATTCACTATTACGTCTAACTCAGAAAATGCGTTTTTGAAAGTAAAATATCTTTTTAAACAATTAAAACGTGGTGAGTGTATTTTTTCTGTACACTATACAGTCAGAAACATAATTGTACGTGTTCTATTTTATTTTATTTTTTTATTTATCGAACAAAAACTGCTTGAGCAAATAAAGATTGTTTAAAAAAATGGAAATTTATTAAACATTCAAAGAAACGTATCAGAATTATGCAATTATTAAACAAAACGTAGCACATCATTGTTTAAATAATTACATATTGTTTTTAGAAGAATCTACTACGCCAAAAAATGACAAACAATTACATTCCTACAAGAAAATACAATTGTTATTTATATTTTTTCGGAATAAATCATTGTTTAAATCATTTACATTTGTTTTAACAATTGAAAATTGTTTAAAAAGTCATGGTGATTATTCAAATTGTCCATTAGTAATTATTTGTGTAAAAAGACGACTGAAATTGTTGAAAGGTGACAATAATACGTAAAAATGTATTTTTTTGATTTTTAGGTCATATTTGAGCCGCTGCGGGCCCTCTTAGAAATGAAGGCGTGGATTTAAGAACAGTAAAGCTGCGTGGATTAGCTTTCGCAGATGACAAGGTTGTTATGGCAGAGTTAATTGAAAGCTTTCAGAGAATTTTGAGCAGCATGAATACTAGCATCAAGAACATGTTTCTTAAAATTTTCGTCTATAAAAGAAATATGGTGTTTGAAAGAAAGGGTGAAAAACAGTATGTAGCATTGTCGTAGACGATAAGAGGATTGAACAAATTAATAAGTACGTATACCTTGGTAGTTTATTTACCGCTGACGGAAAGATCGAAGCCGAGATAGCCAGTCGTAAACGAGGGTATAGGAAGGTTATCGATAGTAGACCTACCAAGAAAAGGGTAAGGAGTAAAATTAACGCGGTTAGCATGAAGTTACTGAGAAATTTTTGCAGTTTGTGGAATATTGTGGTGGTTAGGGTGAGTTGGAAATAAAAGTTGTTAGTATGGTTTTATTTCATAGACACTTTCATGCCCGGTGGCACGTATTAATATTCGAATTTAGAAAAAAAGAAAGATTACGGATTTTCTTTCTCCGGAAACGAAAACTGTTGGTATGTCGAAAAGCGTTTTTTGGACCATCCTAGTGAGATCTATATTGGACACCGTATTTAAGCATATCAGTGTTATTACCATCTACAAGAGCAGCCTTTCCATTTTTTCAATTCTTAATTATATCCCTAATTAACCCGTCTGTTTAAGCATCTAGTATCCCGTCTGCATCATATACCATTTCACCCTTACTATTTCAAACCGCCTAACTCTGTACTACTACTTCCTTTCATAATGATCAAGGCTAATTTCAAAAACAGTTGGTTGCCTCCTTTAAACTCGATTCGCATGTTCTTCTCTTCTTCCGTATTGATTTTACCCTTACTTTCTTTAATTAGTATTTTTACTTTCCTGTTTTTGCCTCTATAATCGTTTTCAAGTCTATTTATCTCACTCTCGCTAAGACCTATATTGTTTAAATATCTCAGATACTTTTGCTCCTTTTCTATATTGGCTACACGAATTTCATCATTCCATCACGCACCACCAGGTATTCATCCTACAATCACAGTATCACACACTTCAGTCGCACTCCTACAATGACATCCCGAAGCATGATCCACTCGCTCTCTTTATCTTCATTGCGTATAAGTACCTCCCAAGTTTCCCTATCTATTTGCGTTCGTATAACCTATTCTAAAAATCCATTTGCACTTTCGGTGTCTGTAAATTCTCGATCTTGATTCCCTTCTGCTTCATATTTTTAATTCCTTCTTTTTTCCGTCCTTGGTCTAAATTAATTTTTAGTTTGAGAGATAATGATGTATTTTACATTGATAACCCCTCACATCATGATTAAGAAAAAAGTATTTTCTACAAAATAGTTAAATATTTAATTAATAACATGAAAATTAAGAAATTAGTTCAATTTATAATCAAGCAATTGTATTTTAACCAAAAAAGGTAAATTATCTATGAAAAACTGATCAATATTTAACCAAAAACAGGATAGATAAAGTTTTAGCTAAAGAATTTAATATTTATT
>JAAAKG020145898.1:0-10783 GCA_010014905.2 Druon quercuslanigerum
ATAATTGGGAAAACATTCCGGGCACAAAGTATAAATATCCGAGCGCGAAGCGCGAGATCCAACATACGCGCGCCGTAAGCGCGCTCAAACTTACGAGCTGCGCGCGTAGCGCGCGATCAGAATGTGCCCTCAGATTTTTGGCTAAAAAAGTTAACTGCTTTTCCTCGAAAAGGAAACTAGTTTATTCAAAATTCTTTTTTTTGCGTCTGATTAAAAAAAAACAATTTTCGGTGAAATTTTAATCTTTTTGTTGAAAGTTTCTACTACTTGGATGAAAAGGCATCTTTTTAGGTAGAAAATTCAACTTATTTCATGATGACGTCTCTTTTGACAAAAATGAAACTATTTTGTTGAAAAAATCTTTTCTCGTTTAATTTGACTGGATAAATTAAAATTCTTTTCGTTAAAAGTTGGTCCTGGATGGTACTAGAAATGTCATCTTTTTGGCTTAAAAATTTAACTATTTGAATTTTCATCGCTTTGCTGGAAAATCTTGAAATCTTAGAAATTCAAAGTGTGTCATATCAAATGCAATAAGGTACTTTCTTTGCGGGAGGGGAGGGGATATTTATGATTCATCAGGTCCTTTAAGAGGAGTGCATTAGAGTTTTTTCTTTGTATTATATGAGATATCCTCAAAGTCTTCTGGGTGTCCTGGAAACCGGAAATGACAATAATCTGCTGAAACTATTGGATGAATTTAACAGTGCAGCACTCAGACTCCAGTCACGTTCTTCTTGCGGAATTCAGTATGTCAACCTTCTCTAAAAAAATTTGATATCCTGCAAGACAAACGTGACTGGAGTTTTACCAGGGCATTTTCTTATTCCATGGAGTTTCGTTATCTTGCTTTTACTAGAATTTCATGTTCTATGAAGCTTTTAAGATTTTAGTACAGTTTTCCTTTAAGATTCCTTTTAAATTACTATATCTACTTATTGAAAAGTCGATTTAAAAAAATCCTATTATCCACTAATTTTATTATGAAAACTATTTATTTATGTATCGTGAACATATTTCTTAACGTATTGTTTGCACGGATTTTTACTTTTTCTTTCTTTTTTCTAGATTCTTATTCCTTCTTGAACTTGTCTTTTTTTCTTATTTAATCTCGCTGTTATAAAGAGTATCCAGCTGCTCAAGGTACATTTTTATATATTTTAATTTGTTATAAAAAATGTAGTTAAAAATAATTATAAAGATTTGTTTTGAAGTTTATAGTTAATGAGTTATTACCCGTTAAGGATTCACCAAGACAAGGCGAACAAGCAACGTGACATTAAATTTTGATTCTATAGGATTCAAAAGAACTCTTAAAATACAACATGCATAATTTGGAATTTGCTCAAGTCTTTTACATTCTGTGAATTTGACGCAATTCTCTGAATTTTTCTACATTTTTTTAATTTTTATTAATCGTCTAAGCTCTTTTAAATTCTTGGATCTCTTTTAAATTCTCTACATTCTTATGAATTTTGTGAATTCTTTTGTACTTTGTGAATTCTTCTAAATTCTATACATTCTTTTGAATTCTCTGAATTCTTTATAATTCTCTGCATTCTTCTGAATTCTTTGAATTTTTTTAGATATTTCTGAATTCTTTAAACTGTTCTCAATTTTATGGAGACTCACAATATCACTGCATTTCTTAAAATGTTTTTCAATCATCTACAAATTTCGAAATTTTGAAGTCAAATCTTTTTTTTTCTGAACTCTTCTGAGGTAATCTGAATTCTTAATTAAATTTGAAGATGCCTGAAATACTTTTTTTTCTAGGAATTAATTTGTATTCTCTTTATTTTTTTTAAATGATCTAAATTCTTTTGAATTCAGTAAACTCCTTTGAACTCTCTACATTTTTTAACAATTCGGAAATTCATCTGAATCCTCCGAGTTCTTCCGAATTCTCTGATTTTTTTTTAATTCTCTTAAATATTTTTAATTCTTTGTATTTTTTGTATTTTGTTTATTTAAATTATTTAAATCCTTATAAATTCTGTGAATTCTTTTGCACTCTCTGAGTTCCTAAAAATATTCAAAAGATATAAAGGAGTACAAATTATCTCGAAAAGTATTCTGATGATTTCAAAATAATAAAAAAATCTTTTTTTAAATCCAGTGTTATTGTGATAATTTAAAAAATTCAGAACAGTTTAAAGAGGTTTCAGAAAATTTTGAAATAACTCATAGAGTTCAGAAGAATTCAGAGAATTGAGCGAGAAGAATTTAGAAAATCCAAAAGAATTCACAGACTTCAGACGAATTAATCAAATTAAAGACAATTTAGAGATTTTCAAAAGAATTAAAAAATACATAAGAATTAATAAAATTTAAAATATTTCAGAGAATTTATGAGCATTCAGACAAGCGAAAAAATTCAGAGAATTGAGAAGAATTCAAATACCCACGTAGTTGTATTATTAATTAAAAAAGATTTTTTTTAAATAGATAAACTTTTATCCAAAAATAAAAATCTTTTTTATTTAAAAAAGGACAAATTTTTATCCAAAAAAGACGAAATTTCTCTTAAAACAGATGAATTTTTATTTACTTCCTTTTTACTTTCTACGCTAAATATTGAATTTTCAATCCAAATTGACGGATTTTTTTTAACCAAAAAAGATGAATTTTTGACAAAATAGTTGAATTCTCTACCAAAATGTCGCATTTTTATTCAGGTAAAATAAAATTTCAACTAAAGCAGATTAATTTTTAATAAAAAAGGGCAAAGTTTTTTTTTACGTTGAACTTTAATCCAGGAAAGATTTCAGTTCATTTTTCAACACCAAAGTATAAATTTTTAACAAAAAGTAAATTTTCTACAAAATAGTTAAATTTTCCACCAAAAAGTATAAAATTTAAAAAAAAAAGTTTAATTTTGTAGTAGGCAGTTACAATTTTACCCAAGAAAGATGAAATATTTTCTAAAACAGATGGAATTTTTATTATTATTTTTTTTTAATAGTTGAAGTCTCATCCAGAAACGATTTAAGTTCTCTTGTCAAACTCAAAATATTAAATAGAAACAAAAAGTAAGGTTTTTTAACATTTTCAAAAAGAGAACAGAATTTTCAACCAAAAAATATAACTTTTCAAAAAATTGTTGAATTTTCAACCAAATATTTTACTTTTTATCCAAGCAAGGTGTAATTTCTGCTTATGCAGGTGATTTTACAATTAAAAATACAAAATTCAAGAAAAGAGTTGAATTTTCAACCGAAAAGTTGCATATGTTGTGAAACAGATGAATCGAAAAAAAAACCATTAACCAAATAGTTAAATGCTTATTCAAAGAAGATTTTAATTCACTTTCCAACACCAAAATAATAATTCTAAACAATAAATTAATTCTCAACTAAAAAGTCGAATTTAGAACCAAAAATTATGACTTTTTAACAAGTTTGTTAAATTTAATGTCCAAAAAAATGAAAGTTCTACTAAAAGACGTGAATTTTTATATCAAAAAGACAAATTTTCAAAAAAAGAGTTGAATTTGTATCCAATAAGATCTCAGTTGACTTTTCAACACAAAAGTAGAAATTTCTAAAAAAAATAAATTTTGTAGGAAATAGTTGAATTTTCAACAAAACTGTTGCATTTTGATCACAGAAAGATGCAAAATTTCTGCTTAAAACGATAAAATTCTAAATAAAAAAAATAAAAAATTTCAGAAAAAATAGTTTTTAAAGAAAAAAGATTTCAGTTGACTCATCAGCATCGAAATATGATTTTAGAACAAAAGATTAATGTTCTACGAAAAGAATTAAATTCTTAATTTAAAAAGTACAAACTTTTAGCAAAACAGTTGAATTTTCAACCGAAAAAGATGTCGTTTTAAGAAATTTGTTAAAGTTTAAATCAAATAATAAAAATTTATAACGAAAAAACATCAGTTTTCCTTAGAATTTTGAGTGTCAATGCGGATTTACTGGATTTACTAGGATTTACTGTCAAACATTTTTTATACTGTTTTGTTACCTTTGTGCACTTGCTTGTTTGTGGTCCATTATTGTGAGGTTTTTTCAAATGTGTTTCAGACGAGGGCATGAATCTTGTCGTAACTCGGCAGCTTTATTTTCTTCAAGCCTTCCAGAAAATTGTTCTAGTGGTTTATCCTTTTTTTTATCACTTTTTTTACAGTTAACATGTAGTCTTGAAACGTGAAGACATTAATTTTGTCATATGTTTCGTATTTATTCACATTTCACATAAATTGCAATAAATTATGCAAATTGTGTGAAATGTGCTGCTTACCATACACTGTAAAAACTAGAGATCTCTTTTTTTGTGGAATCATTTCTTTTGTATTCTGTTTTTCAGTATTAGGAATGATCGTGTACCATTGCGTAACTTGGTGTCAAAACCTGGAACTAGAAAGAGCAGGTAAAATCTTAAAGATATATTTTAATTTTCGCATAAAAGTGTTTTTATGATTGTTTTGTAATCTTTATAACATTTATTGAATACTAAAGACAAATTTTAATAAAAATTAATTTGTTTTATTCAGAACTTTCATGTTATGTTTTTGCTCTAAAATAAGTCCATTTAAGTTTATAATATGTCTAAAATTACAATAAATAGTGCATAAGGTAATTTTTAAATCACGACAAAATCTCGTTGTTTCAAGACTTTTGTCATTTGCTCTTTATATTATATATTAGGTATTATATTATTTAAAATATTTTATAATTGGTTTACAAAAGTTTAAAAAATTATAAAGTCAGTATCTGTATAATGTTTCTACCCTAATTAATTTATAATTTTCATTATAATCTCTATTTGAAAATGTTTACTATACATTTATCAAGATTCAAGATTTGTATACATGTAAATTTCTTCATAAAATCAGAAGAAGTAATTAAGTTATAAACAAAGTTTAATAATTAAATTATTGCCTAATCCAATGCCCGGTCAACTACCATCTGAGCATTTGATCATGAGGTTCGCCCGATCAGAGCCGGGTCAGCCCCCGACTGGGTTTTTGACCAAAATTGTGCCTATCCAGTCCAGACCCCGACCAAAAACCTCGTTGTACCAGGGCTATCCCCGGCTATTTCCCCACGGGAATAAATACTTTAGGTTCAAAGAAAAATCGTGAAAACACTTTTATGCACAAGTGAAAATGCATCTTTAAAATCGTACCTACACTTTTAAGTTCGGATTTTCGGCACCAGATGGCATATCGCATAACTTCGTGCTCTTACTTTCAATTTAAAACAAATAAATCTGGGTTTCCGCCAATGTTATCATTTTAGTACCACAGCCCTGAAATAATACTTTGTTTTTACATGAGATCTCGTGAAACCCTTAGGGGTCGTCCATAAACTATATTTCTACTTAAGGGGGGGGGGGGTCTCATAAAACAGTATTTGTACGTTTTCTGATTATGAACCTTATTAGTAAAAAATTAATTTGTTTGTTTAAAATTCCTTTTTTTACTTTAAAATTCAACATTTTGGTTGGCAATTTATAAATTTTGTTAAAAATTTGTCTTTTTGGTGGTAAATTAATATATTTTTTTAATCCTTATTTTTTAGTTGAAAAATCAACTTTTTCGTTCAGAATTCTTAAATTGTGGTTAAAATTCGTCTTCTTTGCTAGAAAATTAATCTTTTTGTTTAAAAATTCATCCTTTTTAATTAGAAATTCAACTTTGTGTTTGAGAATTCCTAATTTTTAATGAAAATTCGTTTTTTTTGGTAGTAAATTATTCTTTTTGTTAAAAATTAGTCTTTTTCGTATTAAATTATTATATATTTTTGGTTGAAAATTCAGCTTTTTTTCAGAGTTTTTAAATTTGGTGGAAAATTAAACTGTTTGGTTCAAAATTTATAAATTTTGTTAAAAATTCGTCATTTTTGGTATTAAATTATTCTTTTTGTTTTAAAATTCATATTTTTGTCTGAAAATTCTTGAATTTTTTTGAAAATTCGTCTTTTTTGGTAGTAAATTTATTTTTTGTTTAAAATTTCACCTTCTTTGGTTGAAAATTTAATTCTTTGGTTGAGAATTCTTGAATTTTTTTAAAAATACGTTTTTTTGATAGTTAATTATTATGTATTTTTTAATTGAAAATTCAGCTTTTTGGTTCAAAATTCATAAATTTGGTTAAAAATTCGTCTTTTTGGTATTAAATTATTCTTTTTGTTTAAAAATTCATATTTTTGTCTGAAAATTCTTGAATTTTATTGAACAATCGCCTTTTTTGTAGTAAATTTATTTTTTTGTTTAAAACTTCACCTTCTTTGGTTGAAAATTTAATTCTTTGGTGGAGAATTCTTGAATTTGTTTAAAAATTCGTCTTTTTGGTAGTTAATTATTATACATTTTATAATTGTCAATTCAGCTTTTTGATTCAGAAATTTCTTGAATTTGGTTAAAAATTCGTCTTCTTTGATTAATCAAGTTTTTAAAAAATCGTTTTTATTTGAAAATTCAACTTTTTGCTTCATAATTTTTAAATTTTGTTAACAATTCGTCTTTTCTGGTAGTAAGTTATTCTTTTTGTTTAAAACCCAATATTCTTTAGTTAAAAAATTCAACTTTTTGGTTGACAATTCACTAATTTTGTTAAAAATTCCTCTTTTTTGTAGTAAATTATTCTTTTTGCTTAAAATAACACCTTCTCTGATTGAAAATTCAATTTTTTGGTTAAGAAATCTCGAATTTTGTTAAAAGTTCGTTTTTTTCGGGGAAAATTAATCTTTTTGTTTACAAATTAGGTTTTTAATTTAAGAGTGAACAACTAGGTTTTAAAGTTAAACTTCTTTCTTAAATATTAAAAAAAAATTCTTATTTTTGTTATTTATTTTATTTTTTGCAGCATGTGAATTTAATAATTAAAAGCGTTAAAAGTGTTTCTAATTAATGGTTATTTTCTAATAATATTGCCAATTTATTATTACATAAAAAATTTGAAATATTATTACAAACTGACAACTAAATCCAGAACAAAAATGTAACATCTTTAAATAAACCTTTTGTTTGAGAATTCTTGAAATATATTTAAACTTCGTCCTTTTTTGTAGTAAATTAATCTTTTTGGTTAAAAATTAATCTTTTTTCTGGATTATATACTTATCATTATTGATATTTCCCATTTACAATAAGTTTTATTTTCGAACCTTTTTTAGAATAATTTGATTTCTAAACTTTAGAATTGAAAATTGTTCCAATGTAAACGGTGAAAATAAAAGTGAGTTTGTTTTTAGATTTCAGAAAAACTTTTCTAATCAGTTTTTATCTAAAAAAAGTTTTATTTGATTCAATAAAAAATATATTTCTAGAATTGTAGAAGCTTTCTTTTTGAAACATCTAATTAAATTTTCAATTTAAAATTGTCAATTATTGATCGTTTCAAAATTAAACGTATTAAAATTCAAAACTTTCCCCTTTTAAATTCTTTTAATTCGTAATTTTATTAGTATTTAATATTATATTAATATTATTATATTATTATGTTAATTATTATATTATTTTAATATTAACTAGTATTTAAATTAAATTAGTAATTTAATTAGTAACTCTGAGTGAAATTGTTCCAAATAAAACGTTTTATACCTCTGTCAAAAATTCATGTATTTAAAAAATCCAACGTGTTTTAAAAGTTTTAATCGTTATCTTTATAAAGGTAATAGCTTGATCAAAAAATTGTGTTTCTGATAGTAAAAAAGCAATAATTTTTTTTTACCTTGACAAAACAGATTTATATAGAGCCGATTTATAGTTATGACATTTTTCTGAAAAAACGCTTTATTTCAACGCTGAATGTGTCAGAATTTATGCATTAGAGAGAAAAAATTCAAAGAGAAAAAATGTTTTTACATGTAAAATAAGTATTTGTGAACAAAAATTAATTTTAGAAAATTTTATTACTTACCGTTTTATTCTTATTTAAGTTAATATTCACTAACTATCATACGTAAAGGAATATAGTTAAAAATCTTTTAACTAGATTTTTTTATTTATAAAAGTTATTATATACTATTAATTTATAAAAATGGAAAAGTCGTAAACAATGAACATTTTTTTGTGCAAAATCGCTTCTTCTTTACAAATACTTATTCTACATTATAGAAGAAACTTTTTTTCCTTTGTAGTTTTTTCTATAATGCATAGATTCCGAGATATTCAGCGTTAAAAAAAGTGAAAAAAATATAATAGCTTTAAAACGGCTCCGTAAAAAATATAATCTTCGGCTCATTTTAAAGAAAATATTAGAATTAGAATTAGAAAGTATTAGAATTGTCCAAAATTTGACAACATAGATTTTTAACGGATTTCCACGTTTCTAGACCCCTGAATCCAAATATCAAGTTTTTACGATGGCGTCTGTCTGTCCGGCCGTCCGTCCGTAAACACGATAACTCTCGAAAGAATGAACGAATGAAATTGATCTTTGGTACACTTTTTTAAGGTCCTAGAAGAAAAAACAAGTTTGTTAAACAGTCATTTTGGATAAAAATTAAAAAAGTTAGCGCATTTTTAAAATTTTTGAGATTATTTTTTCCAGAATTTATAAACTCCACGTACGGATATTTATAGTATTGAAAAAGACGAACAATTTCTCTTAAATGACTTTTTTCGATTAAAAGAAAATTTTCAGAGTTATAACATTATCAAAATTTTTAAAATCAATAAAAAATCCAAATTTTAAGCAAAAAACGCATGATATAAAAAAAAAGCCATGAAAAGAAAAACATTGATTTTTTAAAGCCCTACAAGTTTATCATGGTAAAATTTTGTATTTTCTTTGAAAATCGAAAATTCCAATTTTGATTGCACAAAAAAAAATGAACAATGAAAATGTCCTTTTTTTGTGGTCAAAGTATGCAGGGTACGAAAAACGATAAATAAACAAAAATTGTGATCCCAAAAAATATCTACAATTTCGTTAAGAATCACTTCTTGATAGGACGCGTACTTTTTGTTGTTTTTTTGTGCGAAAAATAACACTGAAAATAAAATTAAAAATTTCGGAAAAACGACTAAAGTTACGAAAAAAAAAAATTAAACAAGACCTGTTTATAAATTTTATTCAAAAATCGAGCGCGCAGCGCGAATTGCACGATGAGAATGTGTACGTCAAAGCCGACAGAGCTTTAAGAAATTTAATGTTTAAGTATATCTAATTAAGTAGAAAATTCAGAATATGAATAGGAATACAAATACACTCAACTTTCATTTAAGTCAAAGATCAGTTATGTCAACGCTCAGATATATCAAAACGCGCCGCCTAGTTATTTCACATTTTACATCCCCTCCACTTAGCAACACGTGACACTTAGAAGCACAGACACAGAGACACACGGCACACGTATTGAGCGCACTCGTTCATCTTCTCCGCCCCAAAAGACATTGGTGGGGTTAAGGGGAATTCAAAGTAACTGAACTGTTTTCATTTCAAAGACTTTGACTTAACTGGAAGTTGAGTGTATTGCGATCTAAAAGAGATATTTTTGATAAAGTTTCATTCAAGCATTCCAAATGCAAAAAAATCAATATCCTAGCGCGAATCGCGCCGTAACCCATTATCGAGTGTGAAGCGCGAGATTTAATAACCGCGCGCCCTAGGCGCGCTCAAACTTGTGAGCGGAGCGAGCCCTGCGCGCGTCGAACGATTTTAAAAATGATATAACTTTGGTAATTTTTATTTTATCAAAAAAAAGTTATGAGGATAAATTGTTCGTAATTTTGTTTACTATAAATAGCTTTCGACAGAATTTTCAAATATTAAAAAAATGAAGTCTCAAAATTTTTCTTTTCTTCTTCAAAATTTTGTCAAAAGAAGCTGGCTAACGATCTCGAGCTTTATTTTAATATACTTATAAAGTGTGCCAAAGGACAATCCGATCGGATAATTTTTTAAAATATTATTGTGTTTATATACTATAACGACAAGAGCGACAGACATAAACCGACGTAAAAACTATTTTTTCTGATCTTTGATTCTGATTTCTGATTTTTTCTGGCAGAAAATCGATGAGAATCCGCGATGCACGCGAACAAAGATTCGAACAGTTTTCGTCGATTTGCTCGTCTTCGTTCATTCGCAATTAAAACAATTTTCTCAAATCACGGCAGTTTCGAAAAAAAATGTCCTATTTGTGGATTTAAAAAAAAATGGAAAGCCTTTGCAAGCAACATCTCTCGTGAATTTCGGGCGTAAAATACGTTTACTCGCGTGTCACAAAATCAACTTTTAGTAACGGAAAGAGGAGGAGGTGGAATTTAGAGATTTTTTTCTAAAAGTGCATATGGGGAACGGTATTAGTACTTTTTCTGATTATGAACGTTTTTAGTGAAAAATTAATTTGTTTCTTTCAAAATTCATCTTTTTAGTTCATAATTTAACGTTTTGATTTACAACTCGTTAATTTTTTTTTAAAATTCGTCTTTTTTTAGTAGTAAATTTTTCTTTTTGTTTAAAACTCCATCTTTTTTAGTTAAAAATTCAACTTTTTGTTCGACTATGCATGAATTTTGTTAACAATTCGTCTTTTTGGTAGTAGACTATTATATATTTTTCAGTTGAAAATTCAGCTTTTCGGTTCAAAACTCTTAAATTTAGTTAAAAATTCTTCTTCTTTAATAAATAAACTTACGAACAAATCTTCTTTGGTAAAAAATTCAACTTTTTAGGTCAAAATTCTTCAATTTTGTTAAAAATTCGTCTTTTTTGTTAAAAGTTCGTCTTTTTTGGTAATAAATTATTTTTTTGTTTAAAAATTCACTTTCTTTGGTTAAAAATTTAATTTTTTAGCTGAGAATTCTTGAATTTTGT
>JAAAKG020145900.1:0-10783 GCA_010014905.2 Druon quercuslanigerum
GTTTTTTTTTTAATTTGTTCACATTAATTTTTTTTTATAAGAAAACCTTTTATAATCAATAATACAAATACTTAGCATAAAATTCTAACTTATTGATTCAGATTTTCAAAATTCAAGTTGACAGATCCAATACGGCTTCCGAAAATTTCGAAAGTTGTTTGATTTTTATCAAAAATTTTATAGAGGGGTTTTTGGAATTGCTGATTACGAATATGTTTTTAGTTTTCTTAAATTAAAGATGGTGGATCCAATATGGCTGCCAAAAATGTCGAAAAATCGTTCAATTTTCATGAAAATTCGTATAAGAGGTTTTTACAGATCGCTGATTGCGTTTCTGTTATTAGATGTTTAAAATTCAAGATAGTGGATCCAATATGGCTGCCAAAAATTTTAAAAAATTGTTCAATTTTCATGAAATTATGAATGGGGAGGTTATGGGTCGCGTTTCTTAGACGACATATATTATGTGTCGTTTCCCGGCTTTCAAATTTTCAATGTTTTTTTATTTTTATTAGTTTTTTTATAATAAAACCTTTTATAATCAATAATCCAAAAACTTAGTATTAGATTCTAATTTATTTATGATGAATTGAAAATTAAAATATTTTATCCTTTTTATTGCTAGGCGTTAAAATAAATGTTTTTGCTGCTTAGGAATCTCGTTTTTTTTTAATTCAATATCTTCATGAAAATTGAACAATTTCTTGAAATTTTTGGCAGCTATATTGTATCCACCATCTTGAATTTTGAAAACGTGATAGCAGATTCACAAACAGCGACTAAAAGCACCATCTTGCACTTATTTTTATTAAAACGGAACAAAAATTGTTATTGCAGGAAAAAGTACCATAAAAATAAAAATTTTTTGAATTTAAGCCGCCATAATGGATCCCGCAATGTTTATTTTTAAAAAACCAACCACTACATTTTGAAGGCTAGAATCCATGAACACTTCTAATACACAAATAATAAAAATCTACGGACGATTTCGTTCCTAAAATTACATATTAAAAATTTGCTTCATTCGAAAATTCGTGTTTTTTGTTAAATAAACAAATATATCTTTTCAAATATGCATGTTTTAAAATTCTAACTGCAGAAATAGAAAGATCAGAAAATTTTACGTCAGAAATAGGTATTGTCAATTTTTCCTATGACCGACTTCATAGTTAATACAGCCGTTGAAAAAAATCTTAAAAATGAGTCCAGTCAGGACTTAATGGTTTAACTTGCAGAATTCCTGATAATAAAACTATGTTGCTCTCTTCTTGATACCGGAGAATCAAGTGAGGGTCAAAATGCAAACCCATCACAAACATAACTGGAATATATGGTCTATTCTATTATATTGTAGACAACATCACCCGTTTCAAAATTATCATAGGCATCCTTGCAAAAAGTGATTTTTGTATCCATTTTCAATTGTATACATAAAATAGTATTAATCTTCAACTTTTTAAACATAAATTCAATAGTTTTTTAAATTTCACAAAAAAATCAAGGAACAAAAGTTTTAAAAGAACTCTCATGCTTTACTTTTTTCTGATTATCTGCAGAAAAAATATTGCATTGTCTGTTTTTGATTTGTTGAATTCTCATTTTTATACGTTTCTCAATCAACTTTTATCGGTACTAATTTAGGAAAAGGATGTCACATATATTATTCAAATTCCCTTCGTGAAATGCAAGATGAGACCAAACTAGAGCTCTATCAACTAAGTTTTTGAACACTGCAACTTTGTTTTGAAAAGGATGAGCAGACATAAATTTGTATTTGATATGATTATATACTTTTTCTGTGTCAATCAGTAACAATATTATCATCTTGACCTTTAGCTACTTCTATGTTTTGGATAACCACCGTTAAAATCAATGCAAAATCTAACATCTTTAAAGCAAAGACCTCCAAATTTTCCATAAGTATTTCCGCTAAAATCAAGGAAACGACTGAACCCATGGAAGTACCAAAGTATTGCCTATAAAAAGTTCCTTTAAATTTAAAATCATTTGAGTTTAGAATAAAAACTATGCCTTTGTTAAGTTCTTCTCTACATAATTGAGTATGTGTTTAAATATTGTTCTATTTATTTAAAATTGTCTGTTCAACTGATTCACGGAGTATGCTCGGAAACATCGCAAAGACGCCCAAAGAAATCATTAGATAGTCATCCGTAACCGTTTTTTAAATAATAATTTTTTTAAATTCCCAGCTATTGTTAATATTGTATTTTGAAGTTGTGATAAACGCTTTAAAAATTAAATTAAAGTTTTGTAGCTTTGTAGTTTTGTAGTTTTGTAAAGTATTCGTAGCATTAATAGTTGGAACAACTATTCACAAAGAACATCCCTGTTTCAAGTAAATCTTTTTCAAACCTTAACATCTGTCAAGAACTGTCTCTTTTGTATTAATATCAATCCATCTTTGATCTGCTCCTAACATTTCTTTCTTTCTCAAATTTTTAAGCATCTTGAAAGCGTCTCTTTTTTATTTTCTTGAACAAATACTCATTTATAAAATGAAAATGATCATGATTGGAAATAAAATTTTCCATATCCCTAACATTATCTAATTTTTTAATACAAACAGTAATATGGCCTTTATCAGCATATTCATGCAAATTATATCAGCGTTATTTTTAAGAGAACTTTTCATTTTCTTTGGCTGTACTCATCATTTCCCTTAACCTACTTTTTATCGCGCGGTAACTAAAACCTTTACCTAATCTAAAAATGTCTGTGACTGAATCAGGAATTTGAATAAATGTCAAATTTAGGAATAAAGTATCCTTATCTCCTTATTCAAAGATCCCAATGCAAATTTAAAATTTGCTCTTGATTAGTTTACTGATCAATTAAAACAAGAAATTTTGTTCTTATGTGTTTTTATCATCGTTTCAAAATTGTTGAGTAGGAAAAGTCTGATATTTAAAAAGATCAAAATTTTTATTTGCTTGTAAACATGCTTCTGATTAACTTTTGAGTCTAAAAATTTTTGATTTGAAACATCTTTGATCAGTAAATTTGGTGGTAAGGGTTTAAAATTGTTTTTTATCGAAAGAAAAATATTTTTTTCATGAAAACATCATGTCTTCTACATAAAATTAAATATTTTTTGAAAAATACTGCATCTTAGTCTTTGATTGATATCACACGAAAAAATAAATTAAATGTGAAAGAAAATATAAATTCGTAGCCTCTAGTCGAGAAAATTAAAGTTTTGAAATGCTATCATGTTTATCAAATGAACCTAGAAACGTGTCTCGCCCAGTACCACCCATTTCTTATATCTCTAGACGTCCCTCTCCCTCATTTCTTGTTTAAAAGCACATCTCTCTCAACTAGAGCTCTGCACTTTCCCAAGAAAATACCAAAGCACAGGTGCTTCTTCAAGAAAGCTCTTTTTCTCACCATACTTCGTGGCAAGGGCCTTCCACCATTTTTCCAATTTCTGGAATAGAGCCGCCGTGTTCGCTATGCGGTGAGAGTTTTAATCAAGGAAACAGCATTCACAAGGCTCTCGTAAAACTTTGTAAAACAGGCTTAATTTGAATCTGCCTGAAGTGGATTATACAGAAAAAATATGATTTACCGGTTATATAGATTTTCGATTTATAGTGACTTTTTCTTTCTAGTCACATGCAGTGAAAAATTGAAATTCAGATTCTTTGTACAGGGATGAATCTCACAAAATGATCATTTTACTTCAAAACCTCTGTTTGGACTTCATTTTGAAGTGATGCAACACAACAAGATACTTAGTAAAATCTATGTTATATTATTTTGTATGTTTCAGATTAGTGTGACAAATGCCGATTTGTTTGATAAAATATTTATAAATTTATATTGGAAAACGTTTGATGCAATTTTAGATCGCTCTAGTACAGAATAACAGAACTAGTATATGCCAGAGGTATGAGATTTGGGGGTCAAATACAGAAAAAAAGTTCATATAATAAACCAGATTTATGTTATGTTTATGTTTCATTGCAAAAATAACTACCAATTTATTAAACAAATACTATTCCTTAAAAAAGTATTCACGTTAAAAATGCGCGCACCAAGATTACAGACGACAATTTTTGTGATGTCTGTTTTATTTCGGTATTTGAAAATCCTATATAATCTGCTACCAAAATCAATCGTGTTTAATGAAAAAAAAACATAAAAAATTGTACCGTATAACAAAACGAAAGGTAATCAAATTCTGCATCTCATAAGCCTATATTGAAAGCCAAATGTTTATTTTGTAAAAATGTATTCCCAAAAATATAAAACTTTGGAAAATATACGTTTCGAAAAATTGGAATAAGTCATGAAATAATTTAAAAAAAAATTATTTTCTTGTATATAAAACATGATCTATGGAAAATGTTTTTAAAATATCTTGATAACTTAGAATAATACTATAGAGACCTAGTCTTAAATCAAGATCAAGAACTTAAAAAAATATTCATAATTTCCCAAGAGATTTAATTTTTCTGAAAACAGAGATTTAAATTTTAATAAAAATATCTTTTAATTGAATAGACTTTTTGCCTTGAACTTAAGCTTATTGTATGTTACAAAATCGTTCAAGTTGGAGCATAAGATTTCAGTTACTACAACCTTATTTCAAAAATTAAAAAAAAAGGTCGAAGTAATGTCACTAACCGCGCCTCAATATTCTTAATTAGAAAATTGTATTTATTTTAATAACTTACGCGCGTAACTCTTCAATTATAATTATTTTAAAACAAGGTTAGCATTAGTTTGTCAAAATTGGTGTATTTTCATTTAGGTTATTTTTTGTGATTTTGTTTAATACTGAAAAATATTAAGATAGTACTAGGTTTTTGAAAATAAATATTGAATTAAGGAAGTACATTAAATGGAGCTGGCTACATCTAAGTTAAAAATAGAAATACCTAATTCTTCCATTTTCATTCAAATATATGTAACAAAGTCAATTAAAATGTATTGGAACGAGTGTCGATGCAATTAGTAATACTACCAATAATTGGGTCAAACAATATGCATTTTAGGTCTCTTAGGTCTCCAAGAAAAATCAGAAACTTAAGGACAAAATAATTTTGTCAATGAATTACGCTTACACGAATTATTTATATTAAATTGAGAAACCTGCAAATGATGATTGTAAATAAATATTTCAGTTCTGAAGTTCTTCAATTATGCTTAAAGTGCGGTCTTCGTTGATTGTTTTTTTTTCCTCCGTAATAATCATACTCAATTGCAGAAATAAAAAAATCACTTCATAAAAATCCAAAGAAAAAAATAATTAGTTTCATTCTTACATAAATGTTCACATAAATAACTTGAAAAAATGGAATTCAGATATAATATTCTACTAAAAAATAAAGGAAAATAAAGCGATGAAATATTTTTAAAAAATGCATCTTGTTCCTTTCTGACACTCTGCATTATTTTAGAAAGAAAGAAAGAAAAATTTCATGTTTTCTGAAAAGTTTTAACCAGAAGAAAACTCATAGGATGTCTTTTTTATATTAGCGTACACTCTAGTAATATACTGGAAAAAATAAAAAGGTAGGGTTTTCATGAAAATCTTCTTGTTACTTATTTCCTTAGTTATATTTTTAATTTTTTATAGGGGTTTAGGCATTCTTCTAGACCAGTTAACATTATTTTCTTTAAATATTATTTTTTACCATTAACGATACAAAATATAAAAAAAAACATGAGTAATGTTTTGTAGAACTTTTATAAAATAATATAAAAATTTTTCGCCTTTTGCTGTTTTCTAGAAAAATGCATAAGTTAGATCTTTCAAACAAAAAAAACTCAACTTGAAGTAGTGATTTAACAAAAAAAAAATTTAAAGGAATTTAGTACATATTAGCAGCTTCTTTAAAAAAAATCAAAAATTTTAAAGGCTGGCTTTAAGAAAAATCGCTTTCAAAAATTTTAGAAAAATATTTGCTATTTTTTAATTTCTCAAACTTGTCCCATTTTTTCTGATGAACTGAAAGATTGAGAAAAAATGTTTTGTTAAATTTTCGATAATAATTAGATAGTAACTTTCGAATGATTTTAGTACATCAGAAATTTTTTGATGTTATAATTAATAGTAAATTAACAACTGTTGGTTGAAAGTTATTTAGGTTAATTCTGCAAAAAATAAATGTATTTATAATCAGCTTGTGCTAAGATCATTTTATTCTAAACTCAAATAATTTTTAAATACTGTTGAACCTTCTTTAAGATCTAATGATTATGTAATAAAAGTTTTAATTTTACAGAAAAATGCTAACTCAATACAAAACTGATCGATCTTGTAAATGTTTCTATTGTACACAAAAATCTATTTTTTTTTTTTGGTTTTTAAATGTAAATTATGTTTTTTTTAAACTTAACGTAAACTGTGAAAAAATTATTACTCTGTAGAAACAAAATCTTCATATAAAAATTCTCTTTTCAGTGTAAAGCTGTAGCCCAGCCAAAAAATTTGAGAAATTTTAAGCCTTCTTCGAAATTTTAGAAATTAATCTTAAAATCATGTGTAGAAAATACTAATTTTGTTCTATAAAAGACGTTGAAACATAACACGTGTAAATTTTTTAATAATTTATGAAACAATTTAAAAGTTTTAATATAACTGCACAAATGTTATAAATTATATTTTCATAATTATTAATAAAAAATTTGGTATTTAAAAAGGTAACAAACCGGAAGATTTTGTATAGCTCTCTTGAAGATCCCTAATGCGTTTGATGCTGTGTAATAATAATTCTACAAAATAAATTTCTCAAAATTGTAACATGTTTAATAATTGAATTTGAGGTTACGTGATCTCCTGAAGCGAATTCCTAACTTTCGTCTATATGCCCCTATCAAAAAGTTCAACGATCCGATAAAACTTCACGAGAAATTCGGCTTCTCTATAATACACTTGAATTAAAACAATGACTGAAGATTCAAATATATTGGATTTTCTTTTTAGCTCGTCTCCACGAATTCGCTTTTTAATTTGCTCACTCATCACAACCTTTCATCCAGAAATAGTAGATTCGCTGAAGAGTTTTTCGTTCTACACCCTCTATCTGGAATAAAGCAGAAGTCTGTTTTCAATTTGTAGACGACTTTTGTGAGAATTCGATTCTCATCACTGGGGTTGGTCGAGCGATAAATTATGCTGGAAGCATGTTCGAAACAAAAGAAGCCATGGAAGCAGATTTGTGTATGGAGAGGAAAAGGGGAAAAAGAAAACGGACGAATGCTGGAGAAAAACAAGTGGGCGCGCGATAGTGCAATCTTCCAGCGGTGTCGCGTTTTCCGGTTGGTCGATTCGGCGCTGAGCTCACCATTCTGCTCATGCCGATCCCCAATCCTCGTTGTTACCGGTTTCGTCTCATCTTCCATTCTCTTGTTCTCTTGTTCCCTTTCCGTCCTCTCCCACACTCTCCCACCAGCAGTGGTACCCCGCATCTACCACGAAAGCTTCGTCAGCGGGCGCATATCCACTGATGTTTCTACGTGTGTCTATGTTTCCCTAACGAATGCCCACCGCAAACCTATATTATATTACATTCGAACATTTCTGGACAAACTTTTCTTAACGAGATTACGAATTCGATTCAAATTAAAGTTTAATTCAAATAAGGGGAGAAATGATTCTAGATTCGTAAAATAAAGTTTCTTTAAGATATGAATAATAGAAAAATATACAATCCAATAAGCAGTGATGCGTGAAGGGAAGTAATATTTGAGGATGTACGGAAAGTTTAATGAGAGATTGCAGGTGAAGTAATGGAAAGAAAGGAAGGGGAAATGTTGTAAATTATTGGAAGGAAGTAGTGGAGCCGAAATTGAGAAGTGAAGATAGGGATGTAGGAGAAGTTATTGGTTCGAAATTAGGTGAGGGGAAATGAGGAGGTGGATCATAAAGAGATGTAATAAGAGATTTATTGAGAAAAGCGAGGGGAGGGTTACAAAAGAAAAGGGAATTATTTAAAGCAAGTGGAAAGTAAGTAGGAGCAGTTAGGTAAGTTTGGAAAGTGTACAGATGGAAAGTGAGGGATAATATCAGCAGCATGGAGAGAAGAAGTATGTAGAGCGGAAGTACAAATGGGGAATTATAGAATATCAGGAAAGGGGAGGTTGTGGTGCTAGGGAGAGGAGGGTAGAGTTAGGTAAGAAAGAGGTTTACCTAGGGGACCTGATGAGAAGACTAGCGTAAATATGTAAAGGATAGAGAATTAGAGGAAGGAGGCTTAAGTGAAGCAGGTAGTAAGGAGAGCAATATTGAGGGAGAAATATGGAAGTAGGAGATGTAAGGTGAGGAAATTACAGGATATAAGGGTTAATGTACCAAAGGGGAAAGGACGCAGGAGAAGCGAGAGGAAGTGAGATGTGGGCATAAATAGTAATCTAGGAGAGGGGAAGCAATGGAATTAAGGGAAAGGAAAGTAGGAAATGTGTGAAAAAGTGAGAAACGTATGTAGGGGAATTTCAATTGAAAAGTGAGGGAAGGGATATACGGGAAGTAAAGAAAGCATAAACAGGCTGGAAGAGTGAGGAGAGAAATATTATAGAATGCAATAGGAAGGGAAGTAGAAAGAGCGAGAGAAAGGTAAAAACAGTAGAGAAAGTAGAAGAAGTGAATGGAAATTAAGTAGGATGAGTTGGGAGAAGTAGGGAAAGTGTGCGGTTGGTAATTGAGGAAAAGTACAGGCGGAAAGGGGTGAGGAAGAGCGAAGAGAAAAAGTAAAAGTAGGAAAATATAGTATATGAGATTATGAGAAGTTAAGGAAGTCAGGGGACATTGGGAGAGTAAAGGAAGGAAAAGCAGGGGAAGTGAGGGGAGCAAAACTAGAGGATCAGAGACAAAGGTTAAGAAGTATAGAATGGAGAATTGGTTGAAGGAGGAGGAAGTGGAGGAGGAATAAAAGGAAAGACTATTAGTAAAAGGCTGGAGATGTAGCATAAGTGTGATGAGGGGAATTATAAAAGGTGAGGGAAGGAAATGTGTGAGGTAGGGATATTTGAAAGACTTCATTAACGTCTCAGTAGGTCACGTCACCCTGTTCAAACACGAAATTGAAGTATTTCCTTTTATGGAAGGCACTTGAAAGTAGTTGACACAAAGTTTCATTCTGAGGTATAAAATATTGACGAAAGGATCGGCATTTAATTTTAAAAGTAACATGCAATTTTCTTTCAGTTTAATTTGTTAAATATCTTTAATTTGCAGCAAATGTTGTGAAGTATTTTAGAAAGTCAGGTACAGTAGTTCAGGGATGCATTTTCGCGGCTAAATTAAGTTGCAGGTCGTAATCATCAACAACTTTCCTTTTTTTATTACTTAAAGTCGGCATCAAAAGTACGGGATCCTCACTTTGAACGCTTACCACTCGTTCAAAAAAATCGCAGAAAATTGTAGCCAGGTAGACGTGAAATCTTAAAGTCTCCTGCATTCAACGATATGTATATTGTTGTTCTACAAAATTTTTTAGGCTTTTACCTTCCTGACTGTTACGCTTTTAACTATTGACCTGTGGGTGAGCCATTATCTCCTTCCTCCTGAGGTACCTATTGTTGTGAAGTGGATACTTTTTTCGAACACTTTTTCGACGGTACCTACTGGTCTCAAATCTATAGATAGTCCTAAAGGATTATTTCGCGAATTTAATTTTTTTAAAGTGTACTTTGATCAAGATGCAAAACTGCAAATTTTAAGCAATAAGCCAACTCCCTATCACTTTTTCAGATTCATCAATTTTTTTAGATTTTTTAGGACTTCCAGCCTCGAAAATTAACTTTAAGCTTTCACTTCTACATGGCTAGAATTTTTTGCGATTTTTTTTGAACGAGTGGTGAGCGTTCAACGTGAAGGTCGCGCACTTTTGACGCCGACTTGAGTATAAAATTCCTAACAAATTTAAGGTTGCCAATTACATTTATAATTTTTTATTTAGGAAGTATTTAAATATAATGAAATATATTTATTTAATGTATTCAAAAGTTTTAATAATCAAAATGATTTTAATAAAGAAATTCTTGAGTAAATGCGCGAATTAAGTTTGTTTGACGATTCAATTTTTTTTAACATGAAAGTAAAACGCAGTGTAAAACTTTATCATAGTGAACCTGAAATATCTGTAAAAAGTTAATATTTAGAATTTCTATCAGCAAATCTCGTGAGCGAACTTCAAGCTCATCATTTCCACTCAGAACATTTTTACTCTTAATGATAATATAACGTTATTTTCAATTAGAAAATTTCGCTTAAATAATGGTTTCTATTTAAATCTGTTTTTTTTTTTAATTTGTAATTTTTGACTTCAAATTCAAAATCAGCAACCTGGATAACCTACTTATACTAAGCTTTATACACGGTAGGATAATCAATTTCTTTAAATAGAAGACAAGAATGCAGGCGATTTTTTATGTCGGAAACTATTTTGGACAAATTATTAAATTATTTAAACTTAAATTTCAAATGTAGGTAAGATAAAACGTTTCTTTTCGTAATAATTCAATTTATTTCACAGTATTACAGTATTTCACAGTTTTAACGTTTTTTTTATTTATTTTTCACAATCATTTAAATATAACCTGCAATTTAAAAAAAATTAGAAGTAAGCTTATTCAAAATCCTGTATTTTCTAAACGAGCGTAGATATCCAAAAATTTTTAATCCTTGTGGGAATTCTTTCTCTTCAAATAGATTTTGAAAAGAAGTGCAAAAATATATTTAAAAAAAAAACGAATTTTTCTTTTTCTTTGGAAGCAACGAAGTAAATAAGTAAAATTTTCATTCCGCGGCTTT
>JAAAKG020145901.1:0-10783 GCA_010014905.2 Druon quercuslanigerum
AACAACAAAATTTAGCTACTAGGCATTCAGCCAATTTGAAGTTTAAGTCGTTCTTTTGATATAAAAAAAGTTTAAAAATCAAAAAAATTGCCGTTTTTGAGATATTGAATTTTGACAAAATTACACCTTTTGTTTATTGCAAAATAAAAATTTATTCACTGATTAATAACAATTGTTTAGACATTTTTATGAAATTGCAAGTCATTACGAACACTTAGAAGTGAAAATAATTTAAATCGGGCAATTTTTGACAAAGTTACTGACGATTGAAAAAAAAAATTCCCACAAATCAGGGACAAAATCGATTTTCACCTGAAAAATAAAATTGCCGATAAATTCGGAAAAAAATTTTTTTGAGGTAAACAAAAAAATACGTGTCCAATTATTTCTAACAAAGAACAACATGTTTTAGTTTCATCGAATGAGAAAAACATGTCCCGAATGGCCCAGTTGAATTGAAATGAAAAGCATCTTTTAAATATACTGTTTTCTTCAGGGAGCTCTAAATATATTTGTTTCAAAACTGTCCTTTTGAATAAATCAGCGAGTAAAAACATTTTTCCTTGAAAATTAATATTTTTGGACAATCATTAATTTTTGTTTAACTGGTAATTTAACTAATCCAGTTTTGGTAAAAATGTATCTGTTTTAGTTGAAACTTAACTATTTTATTGCAATTGATGTATTTTGTTAAGAGATTGTGTTTTTGGTAGAAAATTAATCTTCTCGGTTGAAAATTTAACTATTTTTGATTTAAAGTGAAAGTATTTTTTATTTAAAATATTAACTACTACATTTTCGTTGAGATTTAATTTTTAGGTTAAAAATTGAACTAACTTGTCGAAAATCAGTTTTTTTTTGTTTAAAATTAATTTTTTAACGGAAAATTTAACAATTTGATTTTTTTAACATTCGTCTTTCTCAGGGGAGAAATAATTTTTTTGGCTGAAAATTCAAATATATGGTAACAAATTATTCATGAAAAACAGTACGATTTTACCAAATCCTCCTCTACCCCAAATGATTTTTCGGAATTTTTTGGTAACCACTAAATCCACAAAAAAATGTATTCGGCAAAAATTATATGAAATGTGGGCGTTCAAAACTTTTAAACCCTAATAAAGGGGGTACGTGCTTCAGAATTTAAAAATAAAACTTTTTGTAATTTATGCACACGTCCTTCCTTAACATGCATGTAACAAAACAAACATTTTTAAAATAAAATTCACCTGAATTAAAAAAAAAATTTTCGCTTATTTAAAAAAATTATAACTTAAACCCAAGTTTAGTTTTATTAGCATTATTGACTTTCTTGCGACACCGTCGGATAATTTTTCATTAAAAAACAATAGATATTTTTATTTGTAATAAAGCGTAACGACTTTTCAGCAATAGCAGTTTTCGATTTGTTTAAATCTAGTAATTTTTCAAGGTGACATATTTAAAAATTAAAACTTTTAACATGGCTATTTTTAAAATGTCATTAAAAAAAATTAAAAGTTGGTCCCCTGCACTTAAAATCCTGCAAAAAAAGAAATATCATCATAGTAGCAAGAAAAATTATAAAAATTGGATACGTGTTTGAGAAAAAAATTATATATTACGAAACAAAAGTTCCTAAAATCTCTATTTATATAGTTCAGAATCGAGTGACAGCCATCTTAAATGAGAATAAAAAATAATTTATCTAGTGTCAGGAAACACTAATAACCTGTAAAATATAAATATTTTGCAGAGAAAATATTGGCAGATCGAAAAGAAAATAACAACATAAACTGCAAACTGTCAAAATTTCGCTTTATCTGGGCCTTGAAGAGTAAGGACTGTAGATAAATAATTATTGATGCATTTTGCTCACAACTGATATTAAAGTCACGGCTAACTATTTCAGCAGCCTCCTGCGCTGCTTTTTCCAGAAACGCTCTTTTGCCTACTTCATCGGATTTCCTAGCCATTTTTAGAAGAGGGTCTCGTCCATTTGCGACTATATGTGATCTTCCCAGAATGATCCTGTTATGAAGACGTTCGAGATTTAGTATTCCAAGATTACCTTGACGGCGTGAGATGTTAAGTCGCAGAATGGACGAATTAAAGTACAAGCTTTTGTTCATGTGCATAGCCTTTCGTGACCCGAAGTCGAGGGATTTAAGCCCGTTCTTCGTCCATGAAACCACTCTTAATGAATAGAGCACCAACAGGACGGCAAGCATATTCGTTGTAGATACTTTCTTCCTCGCCGACAGTTAGGAGGAGCAAATCTCTCGGATAAGACTTTTCTATATCGTACAGATGTGTTTCAATTCATAAAGAATTGAAATACATTAGTTAAAATATTGCAAACAGAATTACAAAATATCATTAATTACCTTGAAAAATGGAAAATTCTTAACATATTAAACATATTAAATGGTTAAATAGTGCTAAATATCTTGGTCTGATACTCGATAGAACTCTCACTGTTACGAGACACGTTAATCATGGTACCCAAAGAGCTTCAGGTTTATTGATCACACTTTATCCACAGCTAAATAAAAGATCTGCTGTTTAGATTAAAATTAAACTAAGCATCTATAACAAGATTATCAGACCTGGTTTGACCAATGATTGTATTACACTAGTTTCAGTAATTTTGTACATTAAGTATCGCTGTATTTTTCTATTGCATTTCGACCTGCTAAACCTGAAAATCGCATTTTTTTAAATTTAATGGGTCGGTTTTCGAAATATGAATTTTAAAAAATTTCACTCAAAATACAAACGACCAACCTGCTTGCAAAAGGCGTAAGGTAAAGATCATACAATGTACAACGAATATTAGTGCCATTATCCCTTATAAATTTGGTGGTTCAGGTACCATGAATCGAACTATTAAAAAGTCATTATTTTAGACGAAAATAAAAATTAAAAATTTCGAAAGCCAATCTATAAAAACTGATTTTAATGCGACTTTCTAGTTTAGCAGGCCAAAATGCATTTAAAAATGTAGCGTTACTAAATTTACAAACATTTTTTAAATTTGTAGACTAGTGTTTTTTGGAATCTGGCGTATCAAACTAATTCGTATCCCTAATTGGTAGATTTAATAAATATAATTGAATTCAAGATATACATGAACTACTAAAAATACAGACTGTAAGAGAATATATCAAGATAATGTCAGACAATTATTATAATAGAATTACCGAACATACTAACTTTACTGTACACAACGTGCACAAAGTAATTTACATTTTTTATATTTCTGTTTTTTTAAATATCTAGACTATTTTTCTATAATTTAATCTCTCTTGATTATTCACATATTGATCAATAAATATGTAAATTAATATTAATTATCTATTATATATAACTTTGTGTAAAACACTATGTAAACCGTATGATAATAAAAAATTATTATTATATTATTACAAGCCTTCAGAAATAACTCGAAAATATACTCCTGACACGAAAATTTATTTCAAGCACCTCAAAAATTCCGACCTTGCATATATAGTTGGATCCACCCGAAAAATAAATCTAAGGTCAAAAACATCGACCAAATTAAATTCAGGAAACTCGAGCCTATGCTCCGACCCCGTAAATATATTTCGGTTACCCTCTAAATGCACCCCTTACAAATATAATGAAACCTATCTTAGAAGAAGATGATTTTGCTTGAAATACATTTTTGGGATGCAGTATAGTTTCGAACTTTCCGAACTTAAGTTGGTCTACCTTTTTTTGTATTTACAAGGGTTGAGTTTTGAGGGTGCTTGAAATATATCTTCGTTTTGAGTAGAGATGCATTCGGGCGGGACGGGACAAGAAAAAATTGATTTCGGGAACAATCCCGACAGACGACAGCGATAAGTTGTCCCGCATCTCGTGATTTTGGTCGATAATCTCGAGAAAACGAGCAAGATCGGGTAAGATTCTCGATAGTTTACAATTTGACATCAAAATAATAATTTAATATTAACTGAAGCAAACGAATTTTCCAAAAACTAAACACTTTATTCAGAATATTATTGAAATTTATACGAAAAAAATAACGAATGTTGTCAAAAAATAAAATATTAAATTTGTTTTTACTATATTAAAAATTAACCAAAAAGATGCAAATCAATAAATAAATACAATATAAATAAATAATACATTCCAATTTTGAAAATAAAACTTGGAATATTAAAAAATAAGACTAATCAGTTGCTAAAGGAATAATAAAATCGCTCTATAAGTGGTTTCTTTCAAATTTAATTTATGTCCCTTTCTATTCTGGAAAAAACCTTACTTCACTGCCGACTAAGCCCTAGAGGGCTCTGGGGGAAAAAATGTTTCCTTCCACTATCCCCTAGCATATGAAACCAAATATCAGTGTCATTATACCAAATATCTTGCACAAATTCTTATAAGGTTAGTTTCTTAGACATTAGACATTATTACATTACATTATTACTGATAAATTAAAAATAAATTTTTTACAATATATATATATATATATATATAAAATAAAATTATAATTAAAAAATATAATTTTCCGTTTGCAAATAAAAAACAGTTTCCATTAAATAAAAAAAAAGTTTTTTGTCAGTTTAGTAATTTATTAATTTAAAATTAAAGTCGTACAAACAAAACATTACATTGACTGCACTGTGAATTATGCCATCAAGTACTCTTTCGTGGGAAAAAATTAATTTTCATAAAAATCTCAGATTTTTACATATGTTCACGAATTCTTTAGCTGCAATGTTTTCATTTTAAAGCATAATCAAATAATTATTATGCAACTACAATGATTCTTTGACAAATTTATTATTTATCATATTTTGGGTTGAATTTTTTTTTTGTATACAGACAGATTGCTTATAAAAATAAAATTAAAAATAAATAAAATTTAAGGGGGGTAAGAGGGGAGAAGATAGGATGGGGAGATTTATTGTGTGTTTTTACTAAATCGGAATGAAATTTATAAAACTTATTGTTTGGTCCCCCTGGGAGGTGTTCAGAGTATTGGAGAGGGATGGAGTGTGAGGGGGGGGGGGGCATAGTTTTTGAAATATGTAAAATCAAGTGGCCTAAAACCTACGATATTTATAAATATCCACAGCTTTTAACAACCAGCGCTGAATTTTGCCCACATATTCTTTGGGCTCCCAGGCAGGTCGTAAGAGAAGGGGGAAGTCATACGAAGCGGTGGAACAGATGGGGGGAGCAAAGCCGCAGTTTTTGACCAATCCGCAGCAAATTTTCTCCACACATTTTTTGGGCTCCCGGACAGGTCGTAAGAGTATTAGGATTAAAGATGGAATGGGGGGGGGGGGGGGAAACCTACTTCATAAAATTCCAATTTGTGAAGTGTTTTAACAATTTATATTAAAATATCACGGCTTATTTCACAATTCCAAATACTGGATTCGATGACTCGAGTACAATTTTTTAATTAAAAACAATTACCATTTTCTGTATTTAAGTTCTTATTTCTGTTTTACCTTCTTAAAGTTTAGTACAAGTTTAGCTTAACTTTCATTGTAGACTTCGCATTTTTCAAAACCTAATTGTCCGACTTGAGCATGAGTTTTATGGTTTAAAATTCAAAAATGCCCTTTTCATTTTATTTTTGTCAGTTTTTAATTATTTTTTTGCATTTAGAGTTTTCCTTAAGCATTGTAAAAGTTCCACAAGTAATTTGAAATTTATAGAAACTTAATTCGACAAATTAGATACTATTTTTATAATGAAAATTTGAAAAATACGGTTTCCATGTTCTTTATTCAAGTTTTTTATTTTTATTTTACTTTCTCGGAATTTTGTACATGTTTATCTCAAATTTCACTATCGACTTCGCATTTTTAACCCAAAATAAATACTTACAATTTTATGTTGATTTCATTTCACTATTTCATGTTCAAACTTAATATCAAGAGAAAACATGTAACATGTAATTTAGTGTCAGATAGGACACTGTTGAGTTTGAAATTGACGATGTATCTGTTGGGCCTTCTTATTCGTTGTGATTCCACATCCATAATGTTAAAATACTGCTACCTTAGTCAGGATGGGATGGAATTAAACAATTGAAAACAGAAAGTTCTCGACAACAAAAATATCTCGAGTACGGGCGAATCAAACGAGATCCAAGAAATTCTCGTCTTGACGTGTATCTCTAGTTTTAAGTCTTCCAGAGCTAAGTCGGTTGATTTTTTTAAAATTTTTTAGATAGATCTGGCTAAGATAGATTTTGTGATGTTAGCAAGAGCTCAGTTTTTGCTGTGTTTGAAACACACATTACGTTCGTTGATTCAATTGGCTTTGATTTTTTATGCTTCGGGTTTTTTCAGATAACAAGGATACCTTCAGGTCTGCTTTTTTTGTTTAAATTGGTACTTTCTTAAATGAAAGAGAGATACTAGAGGTTTTCTGAGAAAAACCAAGAAGACGAAATTTTCACCCATTTTCGAGAAAAATGCATTTTAGTTATTGCGAACGGATGGCCATCGAGCTGGTGTGAATGTATTACAAACCGGCCGTAGCTCCCTGGTAGAACGTTTGGCTGATAGCCGCAAGGTTGCACGTTCGATTCTCACTATCCATACTTTTTTTCTATTTATTTATTTTTATTTATCAAAATGCTCGTTTATTCCATTTTTGATTAACATTTAATATAATTATGCTATTTAACGATTATTTCTTTCTTATTTTCAACGAAAACTTTGTTCATCGTATTTTTATTATCACTCGTTTGGACAATTACGCATTTTATTACAATTCTTTATACTTCAACACTTTTGTAGCTTGCGGAAAACAATTTAATTTTGTATTTATTGTTGAAATTTTTCTTTGCAAATTTTTTCGTTCTTTGATTTAAAAACGTAAATACTATAAACTATTGAGGAATAAAGAACTTTATACAAGTGCATAATTGTCCAAAAAAGTAAGAATAGCGGGAATTGAACGCAATCCGTTCGCAATTTTGAAAATTCATTTTTCTCGAATATTTGTCAAAATTGCGTCTTTATGATTTTTCTCAGAAAACCACTTGCATGTACCTTTCATTGAGGATAGTATCAATTAAAAAAAAAACAGATCTTAAGGTGCCCTTGTAAGGTAGCTTTCATTGTCTTAGCAAGGAGTTTTAGGGATGTTTCAAAATTACATTCACGACGGGAGTACAGCTTCCAGTCTTCCAAAGTTAAGTTGGTTGATTATTTTAATGAAGTTTTTTTTTAATTTTCAGGTGGATTTGGATTTTGATGAAATATGTTTTCGCGTTGAGACTATAGTTTGGAGTATTTTAAAGATAAAACGATAGATGTTTTTATACATAAAATAATTTGAAAATTCACGTCACTGAAGCATTAAATAGCTTCCCTTTGAGAAGCAAGGTAGGGGATTTAGGGTTTCTAAAAGTGGTTGATCATAACGGGAGTGTTTCAAGAATTTCCCAAAAAACTTGTATTTTTATTATAGCAAACAAAATCTTTTTGCAATAAAAATCTTGTAATCTTACCGCATTATTACGGGAAATTTGCTAATTTTCTCTCTTTTCTGCTTAAAATATTACAACTCGTGATTGTTGAAGGGTTATTCCATTTCATTTCAATTTTATTGCGGCCTAATTTTTAAAGATTTTGATACTTTAATACAATAATGATCAATATTTAGGAACTTATTTGTCACATCAATTTATTAAATTACTGTTTTTGTTCACATTGAAATTTTACTTTAAATGTACAAGGGTGCAGAAAAATGTTACACTTATGTGCATTATAAAATTGAGAAATACTCGAATTTCTACCACTTAAAATGGAATTCTATGAAACCAGACTTATTCCACAGTCTTTATACTTTTTTATAACATGAGCAAAAGTAATATTAGTAGGAAATAGTGAATGCGAATTTTACATAGGCAGATTAATATGAATTATTTTACATTCTGTTTGAATCCGAAACATGCACGAGGGAATATACAAAGAAACGCAAGTTGAAGCTGTACACGGACTGAACAAAAAACTGCAGCACTCCGGAGCGGATTTCCCGCAATTCAAGTCTTTAATTATGACTCACCTGTGGATTTGATTTCCTCAATGATATCCATGTACTGTGTCGCTGTCGAAGAAAGCTGTGGTGACGGCATCAAGTAGTCATCCTCATCAACGGGAAGATCCAACTTTATATTACCCACATGAGCTTGTTGATGCAGTGAACCTACTTCGGAGATAAAGCAGTCGTCCGTTACGTCGCAATCTAGAATGAATACAAACATATAAGGCTTTCCTCGAAAAGTCAAAATAGTTTTGATTTTATAAAATTTGAGGAAAAGCAGCATTTAGGCAATACAGTTGAAGTAGCAAAAGCTAAACGGTTCCAAGTTCACTTTTTGCAGAAATTGAGCTTTCTTGCAAAATCATAATTTCTTGATTTTTCACACCCACTCTAGTGAATCATTCAGCCTTTGGAATTTTTTCTTTAAAATGTAGTACTGAAATTTATTTAAATATTTTTAGATTTGAAACAAAATAATCTGAATTAAAAATGAATAAAGTATACTAAATATCCAATTTTGTTCAAAACTATACGTTTAGTATAACATTTGAACGAGTATTTAATAAGTGAAGAATATTATTAAAATTAAAAAATGTCGTGCTGATTCTACTAATGTTCCTTTTTCTGTTCCTGTCATTTTATTCAAGAAATAAGTAAAAATATGTATTTCATATAATTTCTTTCACGATTTATGTACTATAATTATAACCGGTTGTCTCAATCAAACTTGCAGATATATGAAATTAAATAAAAATAATATTTTTTAACGAAAAAACGTGTTTTTATTTTTATTTTTATTTATTATTATGATAATTCGAGAATCAGTAAATATTATATTATCTTCTTGATCTTATTTATAAAAAAAGAAGAGATTTTAGAATTTAATTCAGCAAACTTTCAATTATTACCATTCACTTTTCTGAAACATTCAAAGAGCGAAATGTCAGAATCGAAAATTGGCCTGTTTCCAACCCTCAAGCAGCACACTAGTGCGAATTCGTACCAGCAAAAATTTTAAAGGGCTAATATTACTTTTAGAACTATTTTTAGACCTCTCCATAGTACGTTAAATACGTCCATGCATCCGACAATACACCACGCATAAACAGATATTCAACCGCCTGCGAGCAGCCAAGTAAGTCACTTTAAAAGTTTTGAGTAGTGCAAAAATTACACTAAACAATTATACTAAAATTAGTTTTAAATATATTTTTTTATTGAAAAATATAAGATTCTCGCATATTATACGTTGAAAACTTAACAAAAATTGGTAACCAAACATCGAACATAACCAAACATTGATAAATTCTGATATATTTTGAGAAAGTTTTTTACAAGTTTCTGATGATTAAATGAACTTCTGCTTAACTCCGCTATTATATTCTCGAAAAGAATACCCCCATAACACACAACGCTGTAGAAATATTGCTAGAATATTTATTTAAAAGATTAGCAACATTACCAATGAACATTGCTGCAACGTACAAGAAACATTTAAATCTCCCACCCAGGCCGCGCAATGTCCCTGAAATATTTGCTGAGAAATTGATGGAATGTCTCCATAAAATGTTTTCAAAACATATTCTAGAAAGTTTCTTTTCTAAATTTATTTTCTGATTATATTATTTTGAATTGCTTATACACCTGTCATTAACTTATAAGACATTCCTTTTAAACTAGGTAACAGAAAGCCACGTATTTATATCTTTATTGGTAATTCTATTTTTATAACGCAATATTTTTTGTTCGCTGTAAAAGAAATTATTCTTCTGAACGCATGTACTTTTAAGAGACGCTCATTTTTGAGAAATATTGTGTCCAACGGCTGCTGTGATTCAGGATTACATAAGCCATATATCTTAAATGTTGGCACTCTTCCTCTTGAAATATATAAAATAATCACAAATATTATTAAAAAATAGATTTCATGAGATAGCCTAAACCGGTAAAAATGGTAAGTTTGTATTATCGTATTGTCTATAACATAATTAATAAAAAACTGTTGCTTTAAATATAAAGGTAAGTAACCTTGATATATCTTGTGAGAAACCAAAGATTGGCTTTTACAAACGGAGGATAAATTATTTAACTATTTTGCTTACCTGCATGCAAATTCTGATTCTGCTCGATACAATATCGTTACTCCCAAAAACAGTCTTACTGTCGTCAGAAAATTGCATAATGTAGAAATCGAAATTTGTTTAAATAATATTTTTTTCATTGTAAACAGGTTAAAAAACCGATTAAAATACGTATCATCTTTTCACTGACAAGTGCACAACCCTTCGCACTGTTTATCAATGTAATATGTTCTTAGTTTCGAAGATCATCTTCAGTGAAAAATATTCCTGTTTACTATGTTGTTTATGGTTTATTGTCGGATATTAATAATTCGATGTCAAAAATGGTCTCTTTAAATTAAAACACGTCAAACGACGTTCATATGCTCCTTCCCATGTTAAAAACTTTAAACGTTCATGATAAAATTAACTTGCCAATTAAAATTTTGGATAACCGATAAAAAGTTCGCAGGAATATGGACTTGGAACTGAAAAAAAGGTAATATAATGATATGATAATAAGGAAAATATTCATTTACAAATTTTCTTCTATATTCCTAGATTATCCACCTGCCTGACGACCGAAGAAGAATTATTTCTACTGTATCGAACAAAAAATGTTGTTATTTTTAATGTATATGTGAATAGAATTTCAAGTAAACGTAATTTCTTATTATAATATAGTTATATGTATATAAGTT
>JAAAKG020145902.1:0-10783 GCA_010014905.2 Druon quercuslanigerum
GTTAGGAGCTTTTTCTTAATAAGTAAATAACAATAATATAAATATATAATTATATAATAATAAATACCATAACATAAATAATTATAGAAAATATAGTAAAACAATAGAAAATTATATAAAAATAATCATTTGTAAGATTTTATAATAAAACCTGGTTTACTTTAGTTATAAGACAAATAGTTTTTAAAAATAATTTTTTAGTTTTAACAATTTTTTAATTTTTACAGTTCTTTAGCGTTTTCCTGATTTTTTCTGAATAATTATTCATTTTATTCTGATGATTATTATAAGTTTTGAACAAAATATTCAAATTTGTGATCAAATACTTGAATTTTTAAATAAAAAGATAAAACCTGAAAAAAAAGAGTTGTATTTACAATCTGATATTTAAACTTTAAAGCAAAAAATACAAATTTTCTAGAAAGGTCGAACTTTTATTTGATTATTATTATAATTAAACAAAAAATAGTTGAATTTTGAACGAAATAGTTAAATTTTAAGCTAAAAATACCAAATAAAAAAAAACATTTAATAATTAAAAAAAAGATGAACTTTTGACCGAAAATGTAAAATTTGATATTTGAAAATAAAAAAACAACAAAAAAGTTCAATTTTCAACTAACTTTTATCTAAAAACATTGATTTTCAACTACGTAGTTCAGTTTTATCGAAGTAGTTGAATTTTCAATTAAACAAATTTATTTTTGACTAAAAAAAATTATAATAAATCTTGAACAAAAACTGATTTTTTAACACGGCAAAGAAGATCAAATTTTTACTAAAAGAGATGAATTTTGAAACATAGCAGACGAATTTTTTACATAAAATGAAAAGAATCCAAGAATTTCAATTTTTAATGTAAAAAAGTTCAAGTTTGAATAAAATAGTTCAAATTTCAAAGAAATTGATGAGTTTTCAACTAACATAAAATTATGAATCCTCAAATGGAATAGTTAAATTTTAAATTAAAATAAAATTCTTTTTAAATTGAAACAAAAACTTTTTAACCAAAAATGATCAATAAAAATACAAAAGTAGATACATTTTTTTAATGAATGGACAAATTAAAAAAAAAATTAATTTTTTATTTAATAGGTGAACATTAATCTAAAAAAAAAAAATTCAACTAATTAGTTAGGTTTTATCCAAGTGGTTGAATTTTCAATTAAATAAAATTATTTTCGACTAAAAAAAATTATAATAAATCTTGAACAAAAAACTGATTTTTTAACTCGAAAAAAGATCAAATTTCTACTAAAAAAGAAAAAAATCGAAGAATTTCAATTTTTAATGTAAAAAAGTTCAAGTTTGAATAAAATAGTTCAAATTTCAAAGAAATTGATGAGTTTTAAACTAAAATAAAATTATGAATCTTTAAATGGAATAGTTAAATTTTAAGTTAAAATAAAATTCTTTCTGAATCAAAAAAGAGACTTTTTAACCAAAAAGGATAAAAAAATGACATTAGTAGATCATTTTTTTAAATAATAGGACAAATTTAAAAAAAAAATAACTTAGTTTTTTTATTAAATAGGTGAACTTTTATATCAAAAAATAAACTTTTAACGAAGTAGTTCAGGTTTTATCCAAGTAGTTGAATTTTCAATCAAACAAATTTATTTTCGACTAATAAAAATTATAATAAATCTTGAACAAATAACTGATTTTTTAACACGCCCAAAAAGATCAAATTCCTACTAAAAGAGATAAATTTTAAAACGCAACAGACGAATTTTCCCCAAAAAATGAAAAAAAATCCAAGAAGTTCATTTTTTAATTTAAAAAAGTTCAAGTTTGAATAAAATAGTTCAAATTTCAAAGAAAGTGATGAGTTTGGAACTAAGATAAAATTATGAATCTTTAAATAGAATAGTTGAATTTTAAGTTGCAACAAAATGATTTTTAAATTAAAAATGAGACTTTTTAATCAAAAAAGATAAAAAAATATCAAAAACAGATTCACTTCTAAATCATAAGGCGATCAATGAAATTGTAATTTATTTATGAATTTCATACAGTTCTAAAATATAATCAGGTCAATCACATTTCATTCATTTATGAATTTCATACAGTTATGAAACATGAGACGATCAATCGCCATTATAATTTGTTTCTGAATTTTATTCGGTTTTAAAACATAAGACGATCAATGTCAGTTTTATTTATTTCTGACTTTCAAGGAGTTCTGACACATAAGACGATCAATCACATTTTTATTTGTTTCTGAATTTTATTCAGTTTTAAAATATATGGCAATCAATGGCATTGTAACTTGTTTATGAATTTCATACAATTCTAAAACAGAAGACAATCCATCACACTTTATTCATTTAATAATTCCATAAATTTATGAAACATAAGAAAAACAATGGCATTACTATTTGCTTCTGAATCTCAAAAAATTTTAAAACATCAGACGATCAATCACAATTGTCATTTGTTTCTGAATTTTAATCATTTCTAAAACATAAGACGATCAGTGTCATTTTTACTTATTTCTGACTTTCCTGGAGTTCTGAAACATAAGACGATCAATCACATTTTTATTTTTTAATAGTTTTTACTTAGTTTCAAAACAAAAGGCGATCTCATTTCATTCTAAATGGCATACAGTTATAAAATATAAGACGATCAATCACATTAGAATTTGTTTCTGAATTTTATTCAGTTCTAAAACATATGGCAATCACTGGCATTGTAACCTGTCCATGAATTTCAAACATTTCTAAAACATAAGATGATCAGTGTCATTTTTACTTATTTCTGACTTTCATGGAGTTCTGAAACATAAGACGATCAATCACATTTTTATTTTTTAATGGTTTTTACTTAGTTTCAAAACAAAAGGCGATCTCATTTCATTCTAAATGGCATACAGTTATGAAATATAAGACGATCAATCACATTAGAATATGTTTATGAATTTTATTCAGTTCTAAACCATATTGTAATCAATAGCATTGTAACTAGTTTATGAATTTCATACAATTCTCAAACATAAAACGATCCATCACATTGTATTCATTTCATAAAGTTAAGAAATATAAGACGACCAATAACATTATCATATGCTTCTGCATCTCATGGAATTTTAAAACATAAGACGATCAATCACAATTTACTTGTTTATGATTTTTATACAGTTCTAACACAGAAGGCGATTAATCACATTGGTATTTGGTTTTGAATTCCATGAAGTTCTAAAACATAAGACGATCAATCACATGATTACTTTTTTATGAATTGCATACAAGTCTATAGCACAAAACGATTAATCACATTATTACTTGTACATGAGTTTCATACAATAGAAAAAATAAGATGACTAATCACATTATTATTTGTTTCTGAATTGTATGCAGTTCTAAAACATAAAGCGATCAATCACATTGTTACTTTTTTATGAATTTCACACAATTCTAAAGCACAAAACTATTAATCACATTATTACTTGTTTATGAATTTCATACAGTTCTAAAATATAATAAGATCATTTACATTTTGTTCATTTCTGAATTTCATGCAGTTATGAAACATAAGACGATCAATCACATTTTTATTGGTTAATGGTTTTTATTTTGTTTTAAAACGAAAGGCGATCTAATATCATTCTAAATATCATACAGGTATGATACATAAGACGATCAATCACATTGAAATTTTTTTCTGAATTTTATTTAATTCTAAAAACTATGGCAATCAATGGCATTGTAACTAGTTTATGAATTTCATACAATTCTAAAACATGAGACGATCCATCACATTATATTCTTTTTATAATTTCATAAAGTTATGAAATATAAGAAGACCAATAATATTATCATATACTTCTGAATCTCATGGAATTTTAAAACATAAGACGATCAATCACAATTTAACTTGTTTATTATTTTCATACAGTTCTAACACATAAGGCGATCAATCATATTGTTATTTGGTTTTGAGTTCCATGAAGTTCTAAAACATAAGACGATCAATCACATGATTACTTTTTTATGAATTGCATACAAGTCTATAGCACAAAACGATTAATCACATTATTACTTGTACATGAGTTTCATACAATAGAAAAAATAAGATGACTAATCAAATTATTATTTGTTTCTAAATTGTATGCAGTTCTAAAACATAAGAGGATCGATCACAATTTTACTTGTTTATGCTTTACACATAGTTTTAGCACGTAAGGCGATCAAGCAGGTTGTCATTTGGTTTTGAATTTCCTAAAGTTGTAAAACATAAGACGATCACTCAGATTTTTCCGTTACTGAATTTCATACAAGTTTTAATTATAAGACGATCAATCACATAGTTACTTTTCTATGAATTAAGTAATGAAATGCGAGAGATCGCCGTATGTTTTAGGACTGTATGAAATTTATCATCAAGTAACAATGTGATTGAACTTATTTTTTACAATTGTATAAACTTTAGAAACAAATATCAATGTGATTGATCGTCTCATTTTTTAGAATAGCATAAACTTTAGAAACAAATAGCAATGTGATTAATCGTTCTATGATTTAGGAACTTATGAAATTCAGAAATAAATAATAATGTGATCGATCACTTTATATTCCTAATATCTTACTAAGAACATCATATTAAGTATGTAAAATTTTACATTATCATTTTAAGTATGTAAAAGTTTTCGGAAAGTTAAAAGAAGGATTCAAAATTTTCAAGATATCTCAGAAACAGATAATCCGAATTAAAAAATGTTTATAGGGAATTATTTTTAATGAGGAAATAAAGAAATCGAACTATAGTCCTTTTTTCCACATAAGGGGAACTTTTTTGTACTTTTTTCAGTTTTCTGAGAATATCTTAACAAACTTTATAGATATTGCAAAAGTACAATAATTTTGTTCTGAAGCATAGGACGATCCATCACATTCCTACTTGTTTATGAATTTCACATACGTTTAAAGCATAAGAAAATCACTCAAATTGTTTTTTGTTTCTGGCTCTCGTGGAATTCTAAAAAATATGACGATCAATCACATTTAACTTGTTTATGTTTTTCATACAGTTATTATAATAAAGCGATCAATAACATTATAATTTTTGTCTGAATTTCATGCAGTTCTAAAACGTAAGACGATCAACCACATTCTCATTTGATTTCTGAATTTCCTGAAATTCTAAAACATCAGACGATCATTCACATTTGATTCGTTTTATAATTTCATATAGTTATGAAGCATAAGACGTTCAAACACATCGTTATTTGTTCATAAATTAAAGAATGAAATGTGAGTGATCGCCTTATATTATAGAACTGTATGATATTCATTAACAAGTAAAATTGTGATTGATCGTCTTAATTTTAGATCAGCATAAAGTTCAGAAACGAATAACAATTGGATTAGTCCTCTTATGTTTTTTTAGAATTGTATTAAATTCATAAACAAGTATAATGTGATTGATCGTCTCATACTTCCAATCTGATAGCAGAAACGAATTGAACTAAGACACAGAATTAAAATGTTGACTTTGGGGCATGAAATATTATTAAAGAAAATTAATCTTAACAATTTGGACAAAAAATTTTCAAAAATAATTATAATTTTGAGTTCTACACAAGTCCACACAAATTTCAGTACACAACAAAATTATGTTCACGATTGCAACAGGAAGTTTGAGAATAAATCTAATGTTAAAAATTGGGAAAGGGAATTTTTTAAAGAATTATAATTCTATTATTTCACCTTTAACTCTGATTTATAAAAAAGGAATTTACAAAAAAAATCCCTCTTTTAATTCAGGAATTAAAATATCCTTTTTTCTTATTCTGATCTAGAAGAAAGGAATTTTTAAAAACTTCCTCTTTACATTAAGAATTATAATCTTGAAAAGTCCTTTCAAATCTTTAAATTTTTTTAAATATTATTAAATTGACTGAGAAAAATGGTTTGAAAAAATGGTTTGAAAAAATAATGAATTTGTGAAGAAATTTAGAAAATTTAAATTATTTATTTTTAAAGATTTGAAGAAATGAATAATTTTTACAAATTAAAATTTAAAAATATTCTTTTAAACAGTAAAATTTAAAAAACTTTTAGTTAAAGATTATTCTTAAAAAATTTCGATTAAATGAAAAAAAATTTGAAACTTCGAGTGATTAAAATAAAAAAATTATTAAAGTAGAATAATGCTAATTAAAAAGATAAAAATGTAAAAATTAGACAACAATTTATTTATAACTATTAAATTTAAATAGTTATAAATTTATAACCTAATTATAAGGATAAGGCCCTTAGGCTATCCATTATATTTAATTTATTTTTAACTGCAATTTATTTATTTTATTTAAAGAATAATATATTATAAATAAAGGATAAAAATATGAACTATAATTATAAATTAAATTTATTTTATATAAAAATTTAAACACGGGATTTGTCTTTGTATCAGAAAAAACGAATGCCAAACATTATTTCGGGTCAAAGGTGATATAGCAAGGCCAAGAAAATCGGATAACTCAATTTCTGAATATTTGCACATCAGCCGCTCGTGGGACAGTGACCCTTGCTTCAATGTTGATTAGATCGTAACGCATTCTCAATTCGGATGTCGTAATTATCATTCGTTTCGTGAATATCACTCAGGTGTCACTCAGTAGTCACACGAATAAAAATACATGTCAACGTGGCGATGCGGCCTGATAGACCGCACAGCCACACTTCCACACTAATTTGTCACTTTTTATTCAAATTAAGATCGGGCGGTCATTTTGCAAGACTAGGGGGAGGATTTTACACATCAGAAACATGGTGCGGTCTCTTAGACCGCACGGCCACACTAAGGGCTAAAAACCTAAATAGTACTCATAATTGTTCATGCAGGTATTCGGGTGGCCTAAAAAAGAATTAATTAATTTTTCAAAAATGGATTCCCTAAAAATTGTTCCTGTTAGTGCCAAAATTCCTTTTGAATTCTACTTTTTTCGAGTGATGGCACTATTTTTCACCTATATTAAAAAAATCACATTACTGACACTATTTTCTGACAATTGTCTGCTAATCCTACCATTTCTTTACTTTTGCAGGAAAAATATTTTAGAACTTGTTCGCTAATTGGCTCAAATAATATTTCCACATTCTAAAGGAATTACAACATAGCGGAAAATTGTCGTAATAGCTGATTAGAAACTGTGCAAAGAATGCGTAAATTTGGTTCCACGTACTTCCCTTAATATTTTTAAATTTTTTTTACATAAATAAATTAATTAAATAAATTAATAAATTTCTTTATATTTTTTAATTTGTTGAATTTATTTAAAGGTTCTAATAAAATTAGCTTTGCCGAATTTCAGGGGTTTCTGCGGGGGGGGGGGTGTAACAAAAAATTATAAATAAATACCAAAATGTGAAATTTTTAAGCAGAAAAAACAAATTTCCTATACACAATTGAATCTTCAAGCCAAGAATATGAATCCCTAACAAAAATTTTAATTTAGAATTAACCAGATAAATTTAGAAGAAAACATTTAATTTTTCAGTTGGAAAAACCTTTATTTTTTAACTAAACAAAAAAACAAATTTTTGACCTAAATTAAAAAATAAAAAAAATAAACTTACAAAATAATAGCTAAAATTTCAGCTAAATTTTTACTAAATTTAAAGTGATAAAAAACTAAATGTTAACTAAATTTTACTAAATAATTTAAATATTTAACCAAAACTTTAATAGCTGAGATTCCAAAAATAAAATATTTCAATTAAAAATAAATAATAATTGTAGCCAACCAACAAAGACGAATTTGTAACAAATTTATTTAATTTAAAACCTAAAAAATTAATTTTCTACTAACAAAATATGGATTTTTCACAAATATCTAAATTTTCAATTAAATGGTTTGAATAGTTAATGTTTTTTTTTTCAAAAAATTTTGAACAAAATTTTTCTACTTTTTATACAAAAAAAATAAATTTGCTATAAATTTGTTGAATTTTCAACCCGATAATATGATTTTTAACCAAAAACTTCATTTACAACCAATGAATGGCATTTTCCAAAAAATTGATAAATTTTCTTTAAAAAATTTTAATTCCAACTGAGCAAACACAAATTTTCAAATAAAATAAAATAAATAAATTAAATAATGTAAATTTTAATTTGAAATAAAAAACTAAAAAAAAATTATTTTTTACAATAAAATGTGGGCTTTTAACAAACAATTTTTGAACCGAATAGTTCTATTTTTTAACAAAAAATACCAATTTTCTATAAATTTTTTTAATTTTCAAATCGATAATATGAATTTCTAACGAAAATGTTAATTTTCAACAAAAAAATAGAATTTTTCAGAAATTTTGATTTTCAACCGAAAAAAAAATTTTTAACTCTAATTATGAATTTTTTTAACCAAAAAATGATCAGTAATATTTAATGCTTCAAAAATTAAATTTTGTAGTGAAAAATAAAAAAAGCTAAAAATGGGAAGTATTTCATTTGAATTATTTTTAGTTTAAATTTTTTTCTCAAATTTTTTAACTGAATAATGAAATTATGAAACCGAAAAGATCATTTTTCTGTCAAACTATAGAATTTTTAACTCGAAAATAGGAGTTTTAAGCAAAAAAATCATTTACAACCGATCAGTTTAATTTTCCTCAAAATAGAGGATTTTTCTATTCAAAAAATGAATTTTTTACCAAACAAAAAACAAATTTTCAGCCAAAATTATGAAATTTCTACTAAAAATGACAACATTTTTATTTAATTGTTTTCAACTGAAAAAGATAAATTTACAATAAAATGTTGAATGGTGGTTATTCGAAATTTGTACTCTGTATTAAAATTTATGTATCATTTAAAAACTCAATTTTTTTATTACAAAGTGTTTTTTCTTGTTTTAAGATTTATCTCTTCGAGTGGAAATTTATCGTGCTTTTAATAAAATGAAAAATGTTTGTTTAAAATTAAGATATTTTTGGCTCATGATTCAAATGTTTTATTTAACATTTGTATTGTTCGTATGAATTCAAATGACTTTGGTTTAAATTAAAAATATTTTTTCTTTATTTGATTTTTATTTTTGTTCATTTTATTTTTTTATTTTTCGTGAGAATTATATTTTTTGTAGAAAATTTCACTACCTATTTTATTAAAATTTTTTTTTTTTTAATTTCAAGGGTCTTAAAACGTGGAGATTTAAATAAATTCGCAGTAGTCAGTTTTCGCATAAAAATTTCTTCGTAGCTTAGTGGGTAATAGTATCAGTCCGGCAATCTTGAAGACCTGGGTTCGAATCCCAGCAGAGTTTGAGAGCAATTTTTTCACAATTGATAAATAAAAATCAATATTAAAAAATATTTATTTTTGATTAGTAGACCAAAGGCAATTAAAATAAAATTATGTAATAAATATTCGAAATTTTTTTTTTAAAGCAAAAATAATTTTTTCCCTCAAATCTAAAAATTACACGTGCGGATTGATGGTTCCAGTTGATTTTAAACTTGTCTGAGATAAAAAAAATCGTAAGTTTGTTTTCTGGTTATTGTTAAATTGCATTTATATCCCAAGACAAATAAAAATCAATTATTTTTATTGGCTAATTTCTGATTCTATTTGTTTCTCTCGACTCTCGAATGCCCTTGAATGGCCTCGAAACAAGTGAGGATTGTGACCAGTTCAACTGGTTTACATTTCACATAACCATATCTGTAAAATAAAATTAAATAAAAAAATGCGTGCAGATCAACATTCATTCAGTGGAACATTTCCTTGATAATAATCCACAGGACTAATGAAAACAAATTCTTGTTGCAAAAAAATAAAAAAAATGCATTCAGTCAAAAAGTTATTTTCGAGGGGAAAATAAATTTAAAAAATGCAATACAGTGCAATTTAAAAAATTGAATGATTAAAAAACAATTTCAAACAAAATAGTTAAATTTTAAACAAAGAGACAAATTTTCAAATAAAATCATGAATATTCAACTGGGATATTTTAATTTTCAGCGAAAATGATTTTCAACAAATAAAAAACTAATTTTCAAAAAAATATTCGAATTTTTAACCAAAGAGATGAGTTTTTAAATCAAATCGTTAGTTTTCAACTGGATTAGTTGAATCTTCAGTTACAAAATTTATTTCCAACCAAGAAACAATTGAATAACAAAATTTCAATTTAACCAAATAAAGAATAATTTTCAACAGAAAATTATTTTTTAACAAAATTGTTGAATTTCCAACAATCTACATGCAATTTTTGGACCAAATAGTTGAATTCTCAACCAAAAAGGTTAACTCTAAAATAATGATTAAATAATGATTAAATAATAATAAGGATATTGATTAAATGTAGATTTTCTTTCGATCGTAAAAAATAAGATTTAAAATTTAAGCAGTAACTTCTTGAAAAAGCGACACAAGAGATGCCAAAAAATATTTAGAAGTTTGTTATAAACTCTGATTATGAAAATATATTAAAAATTAAAAAAAAAAGAAACTTTTTGGAAGTAGGAAACAAGAGACAATAATATTTTATTTAACAACATTTTTGCCTAAATTACATCTAAATTAAATGTAAAAAAACTAAATTAATGTAAAAACGACACAAGTTACAGTAATATTTTTAATAATAATTTTTATTGTGATAGACTGCGCATTTTTAATAAGAATACAGTAAAATCATGAAAAATAAAATTTGTACATTATTTTGCAATATCTGAATAAGCGCAGTACCAACCCGAGGAGCAGAAATAAATATAATATACATTTGATATATTACAGTTGAACATAATGTAGAAAAGTTCGCATTTTTGTCCAAATT
>JAAAKG020145903.1:0-10782 GCA_010014905.2 Druon quercuslanigerum
TTTGTTTAAATAATTCAAAAATAATTAACCAATGTTGATAAATAATCAATTAGGCCAAAAGTTATCATTTTTAGGAGAAAAACGAATGATCAAAAAAATTATTTTAACAAGCGGAATTAGTTTAAATAATATAAATTTATTTAATCTATGTTGATAATTATTCGTCTAAATCAATAGTAATAATTTTTAGTGAGAAAAGCAAACTTCCAAAAGAAATTATTTAAAGAAATTACATTTGTTTAAATAATTAACAATTAAATAACCTATGTTGATAATCATTTCACCAAATTGGATTATTGAAAACACACTCTATAACTTTTCTGTCACAGTTCTTTACAAAGGTCCAAAGCACTCTACATGAAGCAACAGTTTGGTACAAACTGAAGGTTGAAAGTTCCTTTCGGTTGACACTTTTTCATTAAGGTCGAATATTGTCAAATATTTTCCCGTTATATTGCCACGGAAGAAAATCTCAAGAGGCTGTGATGGTAAAAGAATTCTATGAGAAAAAAACGCAGATACCGAAGAGAAAAGTCTTCGGCGTTCAATGACTGACCAGACTAATGCTAAACAGATGTGTAAAACATCTATTATACCTGAAGTCGAGCCTAAAGCCAGTTAAATTTTTGGAAGGTCTTAAAATGCCTTTGCAGATAAAATATATATAGTTAAACTACATTTAGACTGGTTATTGTTTATATTTCAAAAAGAAAAAGTACATAAGTACTACAATAAACAATAATAACAGAATTACTTAGAAGTATTTAAATTCATTTCATGTATGCATCATTTTCAGGTAATCAGTCAGTTCTAGACAAATTCTCATAACATTTCAGAAAATAACCATTGTATTCGGAAAATTTTCCAATATTCCTGGAACAATTCCAATCTTTTCTGCAAAAATTCCCCATAGATATTGGAAAAATTTCCAAATTCTGCGGAGAGTTAATAATTGGCGAAACTTCTTGATAAATTTCCTAACTTTTCTGAAAATTACAGATTATTCGGCAATTTTTCCAAAATTCATGGCACAATTGCAACCTTGTTGGAAAAATTTCCCCATAAACATTGGAAAAATTTCCTAATTTTGCGGGGATTTAGTCAGTGTCCGAACCTTCTGGATAAATTTCCTAACTTTTCTGAAAATTACCAATTATTCGGAAAATTTTCCAATCTTCATGGAGCAATTCCAATCTTGGTGGAAAAAATTCCTCATAAATATTGGAAAAATTTCCTAATTTTGCGGAAATTTAGTCATTGTCCGATCTTTGTGGAGAAATTTCCGAACTCTTCTGAAAATTATCAATTTTTCGGAAAATTTGCCAATATTCATGGAAAAATTTCCCCATATATATTGGAAAATTTTCCTACATTTTCGGAAATTTTATCAATCTAACCTTCTGGAAGAATTTCCTAACTTTTCGGAAAATTCTCCGTACCTTGTGGATAAATTTCCTAACTTTTCGGAAATTATCCAGTACATTTGGAAAATTTTCAAAAATTCATGGAACAATTTCCAATTTTATTCGGAAAACAATTTTTCCCACCAATTTCTGAAACATTTCCTACTATTTTAAAGGAAAACAATTTTTTCCTACCAGTTTCGGAAATATTTCCTACTATTTCATAGGAAGAATTTCCAATATTTTTTACAGTGTACCCACTAACCTACTAGAGAGATCCAAAGAAGAATTTTGTTCATATACATGACAAATAAGATACATAGATATATAGGAAATCCGTATATCATAGGGGTGGTAAATCACCGATCAGATGATATACTAATCACATTACGTGAAAGTAGATATTTACACTATCAATGTAAGATACCCCTAAAAAGTCAGAATTTGATGTTTTTCTACAATTTTTAAAATGAAATTTTGTCTGAAAAAAGCTCTCTCGGCTGCGCTCCACTAGGAATTGAACCTAGGTCTTTCGATTGCCGGTCGAGTGCTCTACCCACTAAGCTACTGGACAGATCGAAAGAAGAATTTTTTTCACAGACGTGCCAAATGACATGTTTTCTCTTAAAGAATCATAGACATAAGAGACAGGATATCTGCGAAGGGGAGGGATCTTTTTTCACGAATAAAATTTAATTGTATGCTATTTAATGTTACTCTTATATACAGCCATATATGAAGTACTCTTGATATCATATCACACATGCAAGTTGCAGATGAATATTTTTGTAAATAAAGATAAGGTGATTTAAGACTGGGGTAACACTCAAAATATAGAAAGTCTTATACTAGAATAACTACAAAAATAACTAGATATGCTGTTATCAGCTATCTCAACTTTCCAAATGAATTCTTTAAACCTACATTGAATTTTAGTTGTATAGCAATCTAGTTTATTAATGCCGACTGAAGTGCTCAAGATCTTAAAGTCTGCTATTTTGTATGAGCTACAAGTAATAAAGTTATTCAAGTTAAATGAACTATTGCAATTTATGGGAAAGTAGGAATTAAATTTTAGACGAAAATGGTGAGAAGACGATTAAATAGATGGGTGAGGATCAGAGGTTTGAAGGATTATATACTTCAGATCAACTCTTCAAATGTTAAAACATGTAATAAACCTCCTGTATTGTTTAATATAACTAATATTATTTCAGGTGGGAGAAGTAAAGAAATATGCATGTGTATGTGTATAGGAAACGTGACTACTCATTCAAAAATTAAGTGTTGAAAATTGAAAATTGAGATTTTTAACTGTTATAAGCTTAAATTAAAGATAAGGCTTTAGAGACTAGTTTGTATAAATTTAAAAAGAAATAACCAGAAGACATGCGAAAACGGTTGTAAGTCAAAGTTACAATTTGTCAACCATGAAATGGTAGTCATGATATATGGGGTTTAAAGTAACTTTCAGTGCAGAAAGATTCTATATTATTTGGAGATTAAAAAAATGAAAGATTGAAAATTCTTGCGCTCATGACAAGCAGAGTAGAGCACTTAAGTACGCACATGAAATCGGCCTATTGATCCCAATATGAATAAATTGAGTATTTCTGTAAGATTTAGTGTTGATAATCTGGTTTCTTCTCGGAAATTTATTGATATTTTGATCTACTGGCTCTCTGATTAATTAATCTGATTAAAAATTGAATGATTTTTAGCTTTAAAAGTATAATGTTCAAAACAAGATTGTAGCAGAGCGATAATACCGGGCAGGTAACTGCGGTTGCGTTAATTTTTTTAAATGTTGGAGAGAAAAAGAGGCAGCGCTTAAACTTAAAAAAATCGTGTTTTGGATTTTAAACTAATCAGTTTAGAAAGAAATTTGATCTTTTATAAAATTCTACTATTTGTTTAAAATGAAGGCTTTTGCAGACAATTTAACTATTTGGTTGGAAATAACTTTTTTAGTTGCAACTTAACTCTCTGATAAAAAATGTTAAAAATCGTTTTTTGATATACTTATTGCTTACTTAAAATGATATTGGTTCTATTGTATTCGTGTTTTTGTATTCGGGTTATTACGAATGTTTATTCAACAATTGAAGAGAGTAAACTAGCTTTTAAAGTATTAGCGTTCATTTATGATTGAAATTATTGTATGCGCATTATTTCTATTTCCACTTGATTGTGTTTGTAAAAGTAACCGCAATCGAGCAACCAATATGTTTGGTATTTCGATATATAAACTCTGCCTTCATAAATAAACCATCAATCATGTTGCAACAGGAGAAAAAAAATTAGTTTCACATGTCCTAAGTGTGTCAAAACTTTCACGGCTTGATAATTTAAAGAGACATGAGAAATACTCCTGCATAACAAAGAATCTTATGGGTGACTGAGGCTATAGCGGCAACAATTATTCAAGTCAGAAAGAAGCAGACTGATGATGCTAGTAAAGCAATGTGACAAAAGCATACCATTCTTAAACGTGACAGGAACAAGCTATTCAAGAAATATGTAAACTGCGATACTGGACATGGAAGAAAACGGTGCGCATTCCTCAGAAGTTTAAACATAAATTGGATCTATATGTGAAGAAGTAGAAATGCAAGAATTTGGTGAAAAGGTTAATTCCCCATTCGCGACAGTCAGCAGTATAGATGATTCTAATGATGATAATGATTTTTTTTACAAAGGAACTGATAAGAAATCTTCAAAAAGACACTGAGAAGAGTCCTTGCTTCTCGGCAGAATGTATATTTTTACCCGTTTGCACATTACTTCAGGGGGTGCCGTTTCTTTGACATTAGCGCTGCTGCTGGCTTATCTCTTCTGTGCGTTCATGTCCCAACCAAGATGTACGCATCGTTTTCATTGGCACTATAGTGTCGCCCTATGATATCTTGGTTGGGCATGGCTGGTTCTCACGGTCAGAAGAAACACCTCATGGTGAATTCAGACTCTGTTCCTTCTTCTTATGTCGTATCACAGTCTAAACTTAAGCAGCTACTTTGACCCAGTTTTCTGTGCTGGTAAGCCTTTTTCTAGAATTTTTTCGGGCGCTATATCACTGACCTACCGCTCTAGCAATTGTTGCTCTGCGGCTCATCTCTTACCGACAAAAAACGATTGGTGAGCATTGTCTTTGTCTGCATCGACGTACTCATAGAGGTCACTGCAGGTTTTTCCCCTTTTGTGGAGGTTATCTTTGAAAAGCCTGTGCTCAGTGACAAACTGCGTCAATAAATATTACGTTTCACCATGTTCCCGTTCTACCTACTTGTCCACACAGCTTACGAGCTTTTCTGTCCACTGCCTCCAGTGTTCACTGTTCATCTCCTTTTTCATTCTTCTATGGTATGAGCTCTGGCTTAATATTCCAAAACAGTTTTTAAAACGTTTTCTTTCACAAACAAAGGGAAAATGTTTAAAAAAACTTATTAATATTAGGGTTGATAGATATAAGTGTGATAAAGGTGTTATTACGATTTTATTGTGATAAAGAGAAAATTTAGAATGATAAACAAATGAGTTCTTCACTTTTCTTGTTACAGTATACATTTTATATATCTTATTATTTGAAGTAAAAAGGTGATTTTCATTACATTATTTCGGAATTTTTCGTTAGGAATAGCATACACATAGACACTGCCTTTGGAAAACTCCAATTCGCAATCGTGCCAACCGGTCTTTTGATACAAATTTTTCCTACAAAGAATAGACTAAGAACTATGATTGTGTTCCGTTTTCCCTCAGAAATGTTTATTTGCTGAAAATACCTAATTATATCAAAATAATGTCATAAGACGGATGGGCTTCTTTTCTTAAATCAGTGCAAAATTCATTCACAGGAAAAAAATAAATTTCTTTTGTAAATTTTAGGTCACTGTCTGGGCATTGCCACGAATGGAAAATATTCCTGTCCTGAGCTGTTCGCTACACCCAATAAAGGAAGAAGAAGACAGCGTAGCTCGAGTACTGACATCGGCCAAAGTTATTCCAATATCTTCCATCTCGTACACACCTGATATTTTCGTCTTACCCGGTAATATAACGTTATGGGAAAGAACAGAATTACAAGTTCCTCGGTGCAAGTTACTTATGGAATATGCTCTATTACAGGAGCAAATGCTAGAGAAAAATTATCCAGATAAAATGTTGTTTCAGTAGTTTTTTTTTATATACATACTTTTAAATTCAGAATTCAGTGCTCGAACACAAGATCTGCATGAAGAATTTGTTTATGAAGAATCCATCTCTGATAAACACGTAAGTCAATAGATTGATAAGTCTCGATAGTAAGTAATTAGCACCGCACAATTTTTTGCGGAATGTCCATAGAAACCTGACGTCCTAATGTTGAGAAATTATTTTGAAATTAAATTAATTCGATAGTTCATTTCAAAATTTACCATTTTTCTTTAACAAAGCTCCTGTAATCACGGCGTTATTAAAAAAAATTCTTCTCTAAAAATCATTTTACTTCTTAAGTTTATAGCGTATACTTTTGCGACAGAAGGTTAATTTTATCATTTTTTATTGACAGCTTTGTTGGATGATAGATTGCAGACTCCATGTGACAAATCCGGAAAGCATGACTGTCGTTATGAGGAAGAGGATGGAAGTCCCCCTTCCCCCTCAATTAGATCAACTAGTGCGAGAAAGAGGCGCAGGTCCCTTCCGTGCGGTCAATCAGAAACGTACGTATCTGTTCATCCATCTCCCTTGACACCAGTTCAAGAAGATACAAGACAGAATTTAAAAGACCACTATTCCAAGTCTTACTACATTGGCATCCATTCTAAATTGGAGCCGCTACAAGTAGTGGAGATTGAGGAGAAGAGTTTGAAGAATAACAACAATCCGAGTTTTGATAATTTAGAGAACAGTTTTAAAACCTTCAGCATCAAAGGTCAAGATGAGAACGTGGAGAAGAAAGGCGAACGCACCGTTGACAATCCTGATCAGTTGAATGTAAGCGTAAAACTTGAAAATGTTTTATACTATTCTCAGACCTCTCAGACGATTCTTTCAACATAAAATAACTGACGTACACCATTCCCCTATATAAAAACTTCTATTAATTTTTTTCCATAGGACTTATATTCTTTGAATAATAGCCAGGCAAAGTTGTAACATTTGTAGTGTTCAAAAGTTCTACTGCCACTAGTTCTGGGATAAGATAAGATATATTTGTCCATTACTTCTTAGTGAAATGAACGTTAATAAGTAAATTATACATTAAAAATTTATTTTTTATTATTTAGAAATCATTTTTGGGATGAATGTGTTAATTAATTAGGGTATTAAAGTTCATGAGCCTTTGTATGAAAGCATTTAAAGCTATTCCTAAAAAAGTGTAAATTAACCAATCGATGATTTTTTCTGGTAAGCCAACTTGATCATTGTTTTGTGTGTAGAGCTGGAAGGCTTATTCTGCAAAGCTTTTGCTATACGATTACACCTTCTTCGACCTTAGGTTGATAATTAGGATTGGTCCTCCATCAAATCATGTCTACTCACCTGTTTGTTGTCATCATCATTGCTGGATTTGGGTGACTGGCTGTCTGACTGGAGTTCTTCGCCATTCTCATCGTTGGAAGACCTACTCTAATTGGATAGTGACTCCTTCGATAATTTCGCTGGTATTTTGAGGATAGCTTTAAATATCTTATACAGCGTGTTCAGGCATGTAATTAGCCTGTAGTTCTTGGGTTAGGAGAAGTCGCCTTTCTTCGGTAGGAGTAAAGTGCGTCCTAATAACAGACAAATCGGAAAGATCATCACCAACTTTAATTATGAGATGAAAATCCAGGCAAGATGGTGGTGTTTAGAAGTAAACTTCTTCAAATAGAAGTTCTTGGTACAATTACGTCATGCAGCGAAGAAGTTCTTCGTCCCCCTTCGTGCTTTAGCATTTCTTTGACAGTGATGGCTAGACACTCCTCTTCACATGTTATGATGTTGTAAAACTCCGTAAACTGGTTGATGTTGTCAGTGTGTTAATTTAATGATCATCTGTCTTATACGCAGCATAGTCTTAGAAGGCGATTTTTGCCGCTATTATTGTGCACGCCCAGAAAACTCTGGACGATGCGGCACGTGTTCAGAAATACTGCCTTCTGACTTAGATGTAGATGTACCGTCAGGATCTCCAACTTCAGCTACGAGTATTTCTGGATTTTTTCAGTATATAGTAGTCTAATGTTATTGGTAAGTGGAAGGCTTATGTCTATTATTCTCACTTTTTGAGCCCCTTTATATAACCGGAAGTCATCTGGACCATTGTGTTTGACTAGGTGGTCAGTCAGAATAGGACTATTCCAGTAAAGGCGATAGTGTTCGTTCGATAGTACTTTAATTGGGTTATATAACAGGAACATCAGTATTTCTGCTCGTGTATTCTTACGAGGCAAGCATCGTACAGCCATCAATGATGTGCTAAATGTTCTGATTGGGAGCTCCACAAAGATGTCATCTGTCAATAACTGTCGCCATAATGAGCATTTCTTTCCGGTAATTCTTCGTCTTGATACCCTGTCCTGAATGGCAATGACAAATCCTGCCGTCTCCGGAAAGAGTTTTCCCCGCATTAACAAAAGATTTGAAGCATTACTATTCACGCAAGGGGTGTTGGGGGGTGTTGCTTGTGCAGCTGTTTAACTCGCCATTGAGATGTAGTCGGAGAGTGAGATGTTATTCCTGTTTTGGAAATATTCCTGCAATTGCATAACCTGAGAATATTACATTGGACGAACATCCAAGATCCCTCTGCCTCCAAGCTTGCGAGGCAGAACTATTCTCTCCACAGTTGTCCTTTCATCGTACATTCTGTGCTCAGGCATCTTCACGCGGATTATTATGTTAAGCCTCTCGAAGTCAGTCATTGACCAAGTGATCAAACCAGAGGAGTATATTAGCAGATGAATGGCATAAGTGTTAATAATCTTCGTGATGTTCTTCGGACTAAGGGCGGACGTCAGAATCACACTACGGCGACCCAAAAAAGCAGTCTCAAGCGCCTTTTTAATTGCAGAGCGGAGCGGACCGCTAGCCTGCAATATGTCAAGGTACCTGTAGATTCTTCATCAGTTAACGCCACAATCAGAGCGTGGTCGTCTAGTAGCAGTGAAGCATTTATCTAGTTCGAAATCTATGCGGATATCATTGAAAAATGCGTTGTAACATCCATCACTTGCTGCAGTTTCTGTTCCGAAGTAGCGTAAAGCGTCAGTCCTTCATGTAAAGAAGATGGGTCACCTGATGACCTTCCTGATTGCCATGTATTCGGAACCCATGAGACATGCTATTTACCGTTTTCCTGAATGGTTGCAGCGCTAATCGGAACCACAGTGCACTAAAGGAGTCTTCTTGAAAGATATGATTAGTAATGCGTATTAATGTAGTTATCCTTGGTTGTCCAAGATCAAAATACTAAATTCTTGCGCCACAAAGCATCATCAAACGACTTAGGAAGTCGATGATACGTGGGCGGATTTTGGATATTTTTCAGACTTCAAGGAAATGGTCATGTGGTACGGAAGGAAATTCTTACTTCTTGTCAATGTATGTCTTGTGCAAGTTTTTTTGATGTGTATGAGCTTGCGTCATGGCAACAGCGTCTATGGCGACTAGATCCTTACGGTATCGCAAGCTTCTACAACTTTCTTTTTGTTTTTCTGTTGGGATGTCATTCTCGTAGCAGTGGGAATATACCTTGTCTGCAATTATGCTATCGGTCTAATTTCAGATGGATCTTAAGCGTTTGGTGTTTTCGGCACCATATACGTAGTAACTTCGAGCATAAAGCCTGGAATCAGATCGGGGTGTTCGATGATCTTCTGAAAACACCTTGTCAACGCAAGAAGCACACTCGTCAGCTGAAGCTTCAATGTTAATCAGATCAATTTCAGTGTTATTTCTTGCCTGGAAGTAAGCGAAGCAACAAGCGTTTCGATATCTTTATTAGACTTTAATAGACTGATGATGCAACCGGAACGTGTACGTCATCCACTCCTGCTCCTTCTCCTATAGAAGGTAAGCAAGAACAGGAAATTCACGCAAGAGACTTCGTACAACACTGTTCCGTTGAGTCCAGTCTCTAGCGATGGACTGAGCCTGACGCTGCCAAGCCGGGATTTTGTTGAGTTGGCTAAGAAAAGAAGCTTTTATACTTCCAAGGCAGCGGATTGTGAGAAATATAAGATGGACTGTGTAGCCTTGGTACAGCCTGCTCAGCTCGAAAAGAAGAGGTTGATCTTTTGCTCGGTTTTCATCCTCCTTTGACGAGATTTTACCATCAGTTGGTGCCGAGAATTCAATCACGTAAAGTATATTAGTTTTTATATCTTGGAATACAATCTCAGGCCTTGTAGCACTGATGCGTTAAGTAGTGGAGTATGAGAAGCTCCAATAGATCTTGCACTGATCATTGTCCACAACGGACTCGAGTTTACGAAGTGCCAAATATGTTCAAATAATTTAAGAACCGCATTGTCTTTCTCTATGTACCTGTAACATTAGCACCGAAAATTTGTCCAAGTGTTTCTTACTTGCACGCTCGGAAGTTGGTATCGCCTGCAGGTACGGTATAGAAACGCCGCAGAATTGACGACTTCAGCTTGATGTACGACTCGTATAAGAGAATCTGTGCTATTTAGAACTGAGGAGGCTGTAGTCAGAACCGTATTTCGATTAAAACACTCCAAGCTCTGCCATCTTCTACTGCCTTTATCTTAAAGGAGGTATATGCGAGGTATGGAATATCCAGGATTGGTTTTGCTCTAAACGTGTAGAGCAGTATAGGAACGGCCAGCATATTGGCCGCCTGGATCTTATGCTTCGCAGATAATTCGAAAGCCCATTTTTGCTGATAATTTGACGATACCTTTTTTCAAATCCCGTTTTTAACACATGCACATTTTCTTTTCCCCTCGTGGTATCCAAGATGTGCATATGTTCCTCCATTGCCAAGATGTTGAATGGTATTTCCACCTATGAATTGAACACTTTTGATCTTAGCGCGATGATGTAGTTTCCAGTTTTCCTTTGTGTAGATGGACGCAGGCAGACTTGTCCAGTCCAAAGCCCATTCCAACTGCTATAGAGTACCTATTGACTGCCATCACGAGGATTTTAAGGTCCTCGTTTGAAAAGGCAAAGAGTTTAAGGTCGTCCGTGTGTAAAAGATAGTTAACCTTATATTTTCTTCTGTTCGGCGGGCCACATAGGTATCGAGAGGTTTTGCCGCGGAGCACAACAGATAGAGGCAAATACGTAGTACAGAAAAGAATCGGATTACGAGAGTCTCCTTAGAAGACCCCCCCCCCCCCCCCCCCCCCCCTTCCTCCCCCCCTCGACTTTCCTTCTTTGATTT
>JAAAKG020145904.1:0-32703 GCA_010014905.2 Druon quercuslanigerum
ATTTACTTAGTAATGAATTAATTCTCTTCGAAAACATAGTTAAATTTTCCACCCAAAAAGAAAAATTTTCAACAAGACAGTTGAATTTTCTTGCACAAAAATATCTTTTTAAGCGAGCTGTTGAATTTCCTACAAAGTAGATTCAGTGTTCTCTAAAAAATTGAATTTTTAAAAAAGGAAAATAAATTTGTAACGAAGAAAAATAGTTTTCTACCAAAAAAATACACATTTTTAATTAAAAAATATCACTTTTTACTCAAAAATAGAATATTTAATTTTTATATAAGAAAATATTTGTTCAAAAAAGCAAAACAGTTGAAAACTATTTAGTTTACCTATGTTAATTATTTGGATTACCTAAATTACTTTGAATTCGTCGATTATAAGTGAATTACTATAGATTATAAGTATATTACGCTGGATTAAAACTGGATTATTCTTAATTACAAATGGATTACTTCGCCTTACAAGTGGAGTACTCCGATACTGGGAATACTCCGATTTTCATGAATTACGGCTAATTACAAGTGGATTACTCTGAAACGCACTGGATTAATCCGATTACATCGGATTATCAGTTCGCAATCTATTACATTAATGCATACAAAAATTAATATTGCAAACCAGGAAAATCTTTTAAATGACTGGTAATTTGTTTCTCAGATTTTATTCATTATTTTAAATTACTATTGAACTTCACTTCAAGAAGGGTAATCTTAAATTTTCCCAAGGAATGTTCAGGCAATTAACACATAGGGTAAATTAGAGTTCGTTCATGAAAATTCATTGTTATTTTATAATAGGAGTAGTTTAATCTTGTTATCCTAGTTTCGATGGTCACTTCAGAAGCATTGTGTTGAGATTCCATATACTTTCCCGAAATGGGGAAGTCTTTTGTTCAACGACGGTAGAGATCTAGTAGGGTAGCCGGTAGAACGAAAAGGGCCAACAAGGGCAGCCCGCACCACCATCGTCCATAAGGCAGCCAGAGAACCACCAGAGAAGAGAATTATGTCCTTATTGTATGTTAATCGTACTCTCGTGCTGCTAGCACGAGTCTTTCTTAAAAATAGCTAGCGATTCTCCGATCTCTCCTTCTCCAGCGTACTCCTCTACTCACCATAGAATCCCATAGAATTTTATGGCGTTTAGAAAACACTCGAGGGACTCTCTGTTTTCAATAGATGTGGCGCCGTTGCTCTTCCTATTCGTGCTATTTTATAGTTAATAAGTTTGACAGTAATAATCCTCTCCGTCCTCCTTTGAAAATAATTGATTATGCATGTAGATTTCTCAGATAGGAAATTCCATCTTCTCGTGTACTACACTGAGAGACCTTTTGTTAGAATAAATGAAAAAACTGAATTAGAATTTAGTATAATATCGTTCCAAAATAGGGAAAACCGAAGTTTTATCACACTTACTCGTATTACAAGATCAAAGTTTAATATTATCATACGAGTATTTTAAACACGAAGACGAACAAGTAGTATTCTAAATACAAAATATTATGAATCTTAATTTCAAGAATTAAGACTATGAAAAAATGATATTCTTTTTACTAGGTTTTCGAAAAATAATTTGAATAAGGAAAATAGTGCATATCATAATCTAGAAAACGTATTTTAGAAATTGATATTGTCAATATGAAGTTTGCAGAAACCTGAGACGCATTGCAAACTATGAAATCATTATTCTTGATTTTTCATATAGTTTCGTTTAAGAATGCTTCTTGATTGTTTTCGCCATTGTCCGATTCGATGCTCTAAGGTAATAAGATTTAATTCAATGAGTACAATTTATAAAATATTACATCTAAATACACTCAAGTTTATTACACTGAGTTACTGCGATGTCAAATTAGAGAATGTTATTCATAAAAGAATATTATCAGTTTCTTTTAAAAAAATCTGTTTTATAAAAAATCAATTTACTCATTGAACAAAAAGTCTGAAGCAATAAATCACTCGTGAAAATGGGCCAAGATATAAGGATTATACTGCCCTGAGTTATTAAACGTCGACGGTTGGCCGAGATTTTTGCCAAATATTCCATAATGTAATTTATCCGTGGGGTTTAGTTGTTAGGGAATGCTTTAGTGATTTAGGTAAGTTAGGATCGAATCTCGCCGCAGCCGTTCCGATTTTTCATAGCGATTAAGCGTGCTATTATGTATGTAGTGAATCAGTTAAGTATATAATAATAAAAATAATAATTGTACGCGTGTGTCTATATTTAATTGTATTTAATTTTGTGTGTTTAGTTATTTTTTATATAGTCGTTTGAGATTCTCATATGCTTTGTATGGCAACTTCAAAAGATATTTTCGCTCTTTCGAATAAAATGCATTACTATCGTTTTAACTTTGTTTGTCAACTTTGGTTTAGTGAATTTTAAATTCTCGTAAGTTTTATAAGAGCTAATGCAACATCCTTTCCATTATTTCAAACAAAAATATTAGTTTTGACTGCTGAAACCCGCTAAAATAATTGTTGATGCTTCTGTTTTGATCACTTCTGTTTTCCTTTTTAAAAGAATTCCTCTGTTTTGATAATTAACTTTTCTGTAGAAAATCCATCACTTTCTTGGTTAAAAATTCATATATTTGGTTGAAAATTCGTCTTTCTTTGTAAAAATTTACTTCCTTTGGTTGAAAATGCATTTTCTTTATTCAAAATTCAACTATACTTAGTGGAAGGCCTGACTATTTTGTTAAATATTTTTTTTGTTTTTAAAATCATGTTTTTATTGAAAATTAATTTTCTTTGTTGAAAATTTATTATTTTAATTGAACATTTAACTATTCCTCTTTCGGTACAAAATTGATCCTTTTTAGTGGAAAATTTTAAGTCTAATTTTTGAGAGTATTTTGGGCTAGGAAACCTGCATACAGTGAAATCCAAAGAAACATCATTTTGTCCCAAATAAATTTTGAAAATATGATATGAACGAATACTCAGGTAATATATGTGTATAATAATTTCGTGACGTTAATCTTGCAAATGACTATAGAAATAAAAATGATTCAATAGCACATCGATTGCGGTCATTCGTGCCTTTCGTCGACATTCCCTGGTTTGGCGATCAAATACGGACTCATTGACGCACTTTCAATTTGGGCACTTAAATATTACGATGCTCTTTAAACAACCTTTCTGCGGCTACCCCTTCCTCCTCGAGTTCCATCCTCCCTCGCTTCTGGGAAGCTTGTGGGCAGTGGCTTTTTAACAGTTATCGTACATTATCGCCGGTTGCTCAAGTCTCACCAAAGAGAATGACTTGTTTATTGCAGGTGCGAAACAATATTCCCCGCACGAAAGTCTCTCCGGCCTCTGCGCGGGTTGTTCATTAAGAAAAATACCTCCCTTTAAAAGATTTTAATGAGCTGAAGGAAGGTGTTTTTTTCATCGTCTGTAAACATCGTGTTTTGCGGTAACAATGTTCACACTGATGTATGCAAATTACGAAAATAAAATTAGGCCTTATATACTAAAGATCCAAGTCGAAAAAGATATTTAGCACTATCTGATACTGAACTAGTGAAATTATCAGTGATTGAGTCAGTATCGTGAGTTTTTACTGTTTAAACAGTAAGTGAATTAACTTAAACAGTTACTAAAATATACCCGTAATGGGTATATATAAAGAGGTTTTTGACAAAGTATCAATCAATTCTACATAATTAATAAAATACATAATTGGGAAAACATTCCGGGCACAAAGTATAAATATCCAAGCACGAAGCGCGAGATCCAACATACAACTACTTAATTGAAAATTAATTTTTTCGGTTAAAGATTCATTATTTTAGTTAAAAATGTATGTAGTTTTTGAAAAAAATTCATTTCTTAGCTTGAAAATGTACCTATTTTGTTGATAATTCGTTTTTCTTTGGTTGAAAATTTACCTATTTTGTAGAAAATTCTTCTCATTGGTTAAAAATTCATCCTTTTGATTGAAAAATCAACTGTTTAGTTCAAACTTCAGGTATTTGGTTAAAAATACAATACATGTAAGTTGTAATTTTGGAATTATTTTTTTTGCATCCATTTTTCTTACGTAAGGTCCCTCCCCCTTTTTTATAAGAAACAGTAATATTATATCAAACTCAAAAATCAAAATTTTTAAATAAACATCTTTTATATCTCCTCGGCGAACTCAGGGAAATTCGAAATTAGAATTTGTAGTAACCCTATTTAGAAATGTATTCAACCTAATAAAAGATCATGGCGGTACGTCGCTTCATTCATATGATAATAATTTCGAGATTAAATGAGGTTCGAGACTCGGTTCGAGACGCATGAATATTCATCCAATTCTACTTTTCCTAATACTAATTTCACCGAAATTTTACTTGAACTCATGCTCGCCCAGGAAGACCTTCTTTATTCATAAAATTACAATAAATACGATTAGATTGACTTTATTTAATGCAGCAGACTGTTGATATATGCTCATAGTATGTTTCAAATTATAGAGTGAACCTTTAGGCGATTAAATAAGATAGAATTTAAAAAAATGATGACTACTTACCTTAATGATTAATATTCAAATTTTCTGTTCCAGGTAAGTGGCACCAGATGTTTGACTGTAATTCTGTATATTCAGCGTAATTGGTAAGTCATTGCAAAATAACACGTAAGGCGGTAGTCAAGGACCTATGAATTATTTATAACTGTATAACCAGCACTTGTGCTTTAACTGCAATAGTTGATCGATAACTCTATTACACTCGTGCATAATTGATCCACCAGTCATCAGTTCATCACTAAAGATTATATTATGTACCTTTTCATTCCGTTACCATGAATTAATCTTTAATAATTACTATATGTTTGTGCATCTTTGAATTTATATTATACGGCAAAGGTCGTATGACGGGTTTTCTGATTTTAAAACAAATTTAATAAAGTTTGTTTTTATGTATAATTTATATTCTTTAAATTTCTAGAAAGTCCCTCTCGGTCTTTTTACATAGATCAGAAACATAGCTTCACATCTGTTTTCTTGATACATTGATATTTTATTGCCATTGAGTTCTCTTGAGGAAACTTATTTAGATAATCTTCTTCACGTAACCATTATGTACTCGGTAAATTGAACAATTGGCAACAATGGATAGAGTACTCTTAAACACCTTGGATGCGCGCCTTTATCTTCCCACGCGATGATTCAGTAACTGCACTTAGAATTGATTAGGTACCCTTAAATTTAATTAAGATTTACTAATTCCATAAAAATGTTGATCAGAAACGTGAAGGAAATAACTTATGTAGTAGTTGGACAAGCACGAATTGAAGATTATTTTAATATGAAATTGGAGCCTGATAAGGGATTCATAATAGAATCACGAAAATAGGAGATCATAAGCTTGAGTAACTACAATTTGCAATACCAGGAAATTGAATAATAAAATGTAATCTGTTTCCCTTTCTCATGTTTTATTGAATTTTCTCTGGAGCAAGGAGATCAATTGACTCAATTATGGGAATTTGAAACGTGGATACGAATATTTCACTAATGATTAATTTGCTGTGAGAAAAACAAATTTCATTTTGATATCAGAGTATTAAAAATCAAATTTTTCAACATTGGAGAATTTTGAAACGAACAATTTTAAATCAAGAAGTATGCGAAATTGAATTAATTTAATTTAAGATTGAATTTTTTTAAATTAGTGTATACGCATTAGATTCTTGATTTCATGAAAGTAGCATTAAAAACCAATCCAAAATTAAATTTGAAAAGCTTCAAACAGATAATTTTCAAATCAGAAAATTTAAATTGAGGTACTGAAATGTTGGGACATGAAAAAATCAAAATTAGATTCTTTAAAAATTTATAAACGTTGCGTGGCATTTATAATCAATTTGAAATACTTTCTATTTAAAGTTGTCATACATTTTTCCGTGCTAAATTGTTATTTATAGAAGTTACTCTTTGATAAATAAAATGTCAAAAATACGTATCCATAAAGCACGTACCAAAACATAATCAATTATGTACGTGTTCTCGATGCAAGAACAATTACCCGTAATGACAATAAGTATATAATTTATCTTCTCCCTCTCTGATGTTCTAGAAACTGCATACATCAGCGTAATCAAATTCGTCCATCCCTCATTACTGTTTCTGTCGATGAAAGCAAATCGGATGATTCACAGATTCGAAGTTCAATCAGTCGCCCTATCGTCTGTGCATAGACAGGAAATTGGCAACTAATCTCTAAATTTGACTCAGTAAGAATTGGATAACTGAATCAAATCAGTAAGAATTTGCCTTGATTCACAACGCAATCTCACTTATTAAAATAGCCAGAAGTGGATGACTGATTAAAATTAGTCAGGCTTTTTACTAGGAGTCAATGAAGTCTCACTGATTCAAATCGCGAGAAAATTTGCAATATCTCGTATCAATCTTACTTTTTCCGAATATATTCAGTAAAAGTGAGAATGACGTTCCTGTTCATCAACGCTTAAGTTAGTTTTAGAACGTTTTAAGTCGTTAGTACTGGAAATATAAAAAAGAAAGTAATTTAAAAAATGATTTTCTCTTTCTTTATTATGTCGCGAAAAATGCTGTCGGGTTGAAAATTAATAAACTATTTATTCGTCTTTTTGTTTGAAATATTAAAGATTATATTTTTCGTCGAGAATTCAGATTTTTTGGTTCCAAACACTGTACGTTCTTTCCACTTTTTCTGAAAAGTCAGTCCCCTCTTCCTACTTTTTCTGAATAGGTACAATATTGCGCCAATCCAACGATTTGTGCTATATTTTCCCCCTTTTCTCTGCTTTGACTTGCAACTCATAAACCAGTCAACAAGTCAACAGTCAGCACTATCACTTTCCGGCTCGTCGCGCGTGACAGAGCAACGGTTGCGGTAGTGTGGCCAGCCACGGAATATGCAAAGCATACTTCGTTACAGAATCGAATAAAAATTCGTCTAATGCTTCTTCGTCTCCTAGGGGACAACCTGGCATGAACCTGGCTTGCAGAGGCAGGCCAGGGACCGTTGATGGTAATTACTCGTTGCAAAACAGACACGACATCCACGACCCCGCGACCCCTTCTAAGACTCGCCCGGAGTCGCGGTTACGCCGCGAGATCACGAGGACCTCGCAAGAGCGTGGAAAGGGATCGTCGAGGTCGAATTTCGATTTCGACGAAGATCAAGATCTCGCCTTAATTAGAGAGAGGAAGCGAAAGGACGATATACGGGATCCAGCCTTCTTTCCTAAAGCCATCTGGACTCACTCTAACAACAGCTGATCGCCTGACTCCGGTGAAAAGCATTCTAGCCGTCCCTGTATTATGTGACTAACACCACAGTCCATTTGTCCTGGAGTTTATGGACATAGATTCATGATACCGAGAATTTCTGATATTTAGAAATTTCAGTAACAGGAAACTATGTCCAGGAACACCTATGTCCTGAAATTTGGATCTATTCTGGGGAAAGTATAGATTTAGGACAACATGAGTTCATTTGAAGAAGATTCAAAAGCCAATATATAATGATTTTTTATGAGTAAAGTATTGAGAGATGTAGGGTTTAAACTGAACTTCATATGAAATTATAAGTTAAAATAAACTCTCCTCGGATTAATTACTGGTGTAAAACTGTTTAGCCAGGGTCATAAGCTGGATTATAAGTCTATTTTTATATGGATCCAAGCCGAGCCTGCTGTAGCAACCTTAACACTAAGAGAAAATTCTAATGCTCAATTCGATTAAAGGTTTCCCACATGTGATGGGAATTCGGATATGAATCTTGCAGTCACACTTTAGTGTCATGTTGATGCATGAAAAGTAGTTCCTTGTTTCACCATTCAGAAAAAGTTCTTTCGTTCCGAGATATCGTTTCCAATGTCCCTCTGAAGTTTCAGTTGAATCCGAAAGTAAAGAACAGCAATAAGAGGAATAGAAAGAAAGGAAGGAGAATGAGGAATGAAGAATTGCGGAAGGTGAAAGGAAGATCAACCTGCAAGATCTCTTTCAACGATTTCCACGAAGAATTCGTTCTCTACTCGGGCAAGTCCACTTTCGTCCGTCATGCTTCAGGTTATAGCTGACGATGCACTCTATGAATTCAATTATGCGAACGACCGATACATATTCATGGCTGAATTCATTTGCTGGGAACCTTCAGGGTAACTGCGTCTCATCACGCTGGTCCAATACTTTTTCCTCAGATTCTTCCTCTTCCCAGTCACATTTATTCTTCTCATTACCTGAAAACTTATAGTGAACACAAAATCAATGGAAATATATTAGCAAATAGGAAAAAAACGATGGGTCAGCAAGGATGGCGCAGTACAAAGACCCTTCTCTCTTCCTTCGGAAGTCCAGGGAGGTCAAAGGACGAAAGGAACCACCGTGGGATCCATGGTGAGATAACCATAGGCCACGAGTCTCGAGAGGAAGGAAACAAGTGCTAGAATCGTTTCTTACGAGTTCCACGAGCTTAACTTCTATAGTCATTGTTTTACAGAAATCAGGAATATTTGAGTCCATTATTAACCAACAGAATAAATTACATCCAAAATATTTTCTCATGTTGCGTTGGAAATTACAAGTAGTACAATCTCTTTTAAATGAAATTCCACCTGGACAAAACTGGTATGGAATCAGGCATCTTCTATCTGTGTTATTTTCAAATGAGATAGTTGCTACCACAACATACGTCCCACACCTACAATGTTTTTAGCTTATCCTGTTATGATTGATATCCACTGTAAAATGCCAATCTTCAAAAGTACGCTGAATTCGGTGTTGTTTTCAGTTACAACATTTTTGAGATATAAGAACAAATGAAGGCACCGTGAAAATTTTCATTATTCAATTTGAGATGCAATACATTTCGCACCAATGGTTTTTTGTGTAGCTTCTTATCTTGTGACTCGCACTACTACGGTAGTGGAAAATGTTCTCTTGTTCACACGTATGTATCTTTTTTTATCTATTACAGTTGAGATAATGTCAAAAATGTGATTGTAACAACCACATAATATTAAAAATAACTTTCACTATGTAGTTCTAGAAACTACACCTTATTAAGGACAACTTCGATTGTGTAGTTGTAGTAACCATCCCTTATCAAAGAGAAGTTCCAAGGAGTGATTGTGACAACCATACAGTTGAGACCTTATTATTATACTCTTGTACAAAGAGATATGTACTTGTGAGAACCGCATTTGTAGTTGTACCATATTTTACTAATTTTTGTGTTTGTTACAACAATATTTATGGATATTACTTCCATACAATTTTCTCCATGCTGCACCGAAATATCCTAATGAAATAGTCCTGATTGAGTTCAAAGCCTGGAGTATTTACGAGGTATGTGCCATTTTATATCTAGCATTGTACGTTTTAAGCTGTTAATTACAAAATTGGCGAGTTCCTTCCCAGCTTCGAGAATGTCGCGTTGCTTTCATTTCGATCCAATTTCTCGATGGTTATCATTGCTCTTGCATAGCTAGTACTATTTCCACGTAGTTCTCACGAACGATGACACCGAATGCAAACGGACACGAAGTGGATCGAAATCGGTCCGGGAAATTGGAACAACATTGCAATGGTGGGTCGCCATAAGACCTACGAGATCCCATCGACAATCCCATCGTTCGTCCTCCGATTGTGTTGAATGACTCTGAACTCCAATAAACTATCATAGTGTGGAGATCTGTCACGAAATTTAAATTCGAAAGGAGATTGCATCTAATCGTTTGGACTTTAATGTTTTCTTGCATCATTACAATTTTCTTATTATCTACGGTACCAGGAAAAATTTATATTATTAGGGTAGTATTAGTCTACATTACGATTGCTGAAAAATAATCTGTGATACAGTACTTGTTTAGGTTACCTTAAAACCTTTCTATTAAATTAGCATACCATGAACCTATTTCTTTATACAGTACGAAACGGATGTTTCAGTTCGTAAAATTATCGATTAAATCGCGTCTTTGAATATAATACGTATCGAACACGGCATCTTGCTAAACGAACATGATCGAAAACTGGAGCAACGCTAATGTTGATTCTTTACCATATCAGCACTTGCTCCACGTTTTCTGCATAACTATCCCAGGCTTCAGCCTTTCCTCTAATCTCCCATTTGTTCCAGTTTTTTAAAAGAATGTCCTGCTTTACCCATTTTTCCAAAAAAGTTTCCCTTTGACCCTTTAAGATGAATAAAATTGATAGAACCCTGCTAAACAGGAAATATTTTTTAACAATAAATACCGCAGAAACAATACATTGCAATTTAGGAATTATTTCTAGGTTTTATCATTTCTATTTAAAGTGTCGATAACATCCAATTTAGTGTCATTGCGTCTCTAAGTTGTTCAGTTTCAAAGTGCTAGTCTTCAGAATTAAATAAATTAATTTTTTTGTGACGGCAAACTGAAAAAACTGTTTACTAAGCATTCTAAACTAATAATTTTGAAAATTTGAATCAAGCTTTCTGTATTTTATAAATGTATAATTTTAGTTTAAAATTATCAAAATTGGAACTCATTTCATTAAAACCTTTTTTCTAACTATTTTAATTCTAAATGATTTATTGTCATATAACTTTGTCTGGGTACTTTTTAAGCGAGTTTCTAAGCCAATTTGTAACGCTTTCAATTAAAAAAAAACTAATATTTAAAATCATTTGAAATATAAATTAAAATGTATAACTTTTCAAATATTAATTATAGCCCTTAAATTTAATATATAATAGTCTACAATTGTTTAGGAGGCATGATAAAATTTTTTAACTCAAATATTCGAAATTGCAGTTTTTGAATTCTTGTCAAAATTAGACGATTTTTTAAATAAACTATCCAAACTGATTATAACGTAAAACATTAAACTGTTTTAAGTGGAAAATTACAATCTCGAAGTTTTCAATATTGAATAATTTTAAATTTAAAGTGCTTAAAATTGTGCAATATTTAGGTTTATATTTTCAAAATTTAAAAGGATTCAAATAAAACTCCTTCAAAATGAAATTTTTTCCTCTAACAATAAAAAAAATTCACTATCATTTTCCATTCATACAAGTCTCCTAAAATTCCCGGCTATTCTTTGTTTTTCCCAACTTGTTTGAGATATCTGTCTTGTACAGAATAAATTATGACAATAAAAACAGTTATTTTCTGTACTGTACATTTTGCGTTGCCATTATAGAGTTTTGACCAACACAAAAATGAACGAAGTATTCTATATTTGATAACAATTATAGGTGCTTTACTGGTATAGATGTCGTATCAGGAAATACTTGAATTTCAGTACTGGGTTTTGAGTTACAAAGGTTTTCTTATATTTTTTTAATCACTAGAATTTAGTTACAAGTAGAAATATGAAAAAGTTGTCATTAGCAAACTTATCTTAGCAGCTTAAGCATTATTTACGTAATAGTTTTATTATTACTAAATTCAATATCATAAGAGTTTTTGGAACGTTATAAACGATGAGTATACAAGAAATACACATAACTTTCTTGTTAAGCACCTGAAAAGACATTAATAACTACTCCGAATTTATTATATTTTTTATTTTACGACGAATATCTTACGGGGTTAAATAATATACCTCAAGAATATTTTTACTAAAGAAACGTGAAGTAAAATAAAGAAAGTGATGAGAAGGTACAACATAAACAAGCCTCATCACGTTAGCAATTTCTTCCTGTCCTTCCTCTTTTATCATCTTCTCCTTTTTGTCCCTTCACGCAAGAACTGGTCCAGTTGATTTACGTGATTTTGTGAAACGATAACGGCTACCTGTGCAGGAAACGAAGAATATCCTGACATGGATGACGAAGGGATTAATGTTTTATTTATATTTATTTTTTATATTCGATTTTATTTGTTCGATGTTTATCTTCTGGAAAAGTTAGATGGAGCATGCACGGAACAGTTAAAAAAAATCTTTGTGAAAAATCTCTCGTCATAAAATTTCTCCACCTGCACACACAGTAAACAGTGAGATATCAAACCTGTAATCAAAATGGTCCATTTTTTCGGATCCAAAATTAATTTTTATACCACTTCATTCACATCTGTCGAGTGGTAGTTGTGATACTTTTCATTGAAAGTCGTAGGCTAGTTATGACCGACATAATATTTCTAAAACAAGGAATGTTTTAGAAAATTTTGAATTTTGGTGTGAAAGAAAAACCCTAATTTTCTTATATTGGGATATAACTCTCTATGGCACGACAGTTCCTACTCATGAAAATTTATTACATGCAATTGATCTTGAGAGTAGGATCATTCTGATAGGCTTTGTTTGTTGATCAAATAAAGAAATCTGAAATCTTTATAAAAGTCTTGCATTTCATTTGAATCCAATTTCGCATTTACTCTGCATCGATCGGAAAATTTTGAGTAGAGAACGTTTAACATAGTATGGAATTATGCACATTTTGTTCCGAATTTGATATTTCAAGCTGATTAAGTGGTTGTAGTACAGAAAGAATGTTGGGCAATAAGAGGCTGCACATACTTTTAGCAAGCCAATAGTTCCAATCAAACTGAACAAGTATGGTATTCTAGGATTAGTCATTCCGATTTAAATCACGATAAGAGTGACTAATTTACTTATTGTGAGATTAATTAAAATTATTTCATGTATTTCTCGCAATGCTTTGAAGTAATTAATACCTGACTCATAAAAGTTGTCAGCATGAATGTATAGCATAGGGCAGATGGTGAAATTGAAGGCGCTAATTGAACTTTCAATACAGAAGACACAAGGATATCTGTTCCATATCCTGCATTGCTTCCGAGTGTTAATGAAACTTCGATGAACACGCGAAGCTTTCAAAAATGCTTTATGTTTTACTAGACGGGAAAGAATACGAAAGTTATTCGGGAAAGTCTATTGGGGCCCTTGGGTACAAAGAAAGAGCATCGTGATGGATCCGGAAGCGTTCGATCGGTTCTTTTGCCCTCGTGACAGGAGATATATCTGATCTGGCCTAGGTTAACCTAAGAAGGATGGCACCTCGACGGATAGGTCTTAATCTAAAGTACAGCGGTATACGTTGTGCTTAATGTCGAAGGCTGCTCTAGGCTCGAGCGCTCCAATGAAGACGCAACAGGAGAATCGTGGAGAAAGTGACCTGCACTCTTGGTGGCCGAACAAGATGACGGAGATTACTGTTTATACTTTCATAAAGCTCTGCTGTTTTCGATACTCCAAATCGATTTCATAGCACATCAAAATTTATCTTGGATAACCTTTCCTCAGAGGTATATCATCATCCTGGAAAACCTGTTTCTATGCAATTTTCGATGTATAACCTTTTGATGTGAAATACTTGAGAATTTCTTAATTTTGCGAAATGTCGAAAACTGATATTTATCTCTGGGATCTTACCGATACGACATAGCACTTAGTTCAGAATAAAAAGAGGAGGGGGGGGGGGGCTACTGGGCCGAGAAGGAATGAGAAAAATGGTTAAAAGATGAGAAAAAAGCAGTTGTGTTTTAATATTTCTTTTTGAAACCATGCTCTAACTATGCAAGATTTTTTTTAGGGGTTAGAGGTCCCAAAAACCTTTTTAATTCTTATTTCGGGGAAGGGGGAGGGGGGGTACAAAGCATTGCTTCGGTAAGTTTCTTCATTCTAATTCTTTTTTTAATATATGCAAAATGAAAACTGTTTTGGCTGTTGAAATGAGATTTTATACAATTTTACACGTTATGTCGTTAATATACGTTCAGGCGAGATTTTGTATCGACTTGCAATAACCTTTTTTATTTTTAGTGTGGCCTCAATAGGACATGAATGGATAAAGAATTAACAATTTTAATAAATAAATATGAGCTGTAAGGAGGGTTACAGGCATATTGAGCAAGGTGTGTTAGGAGGGTTGCCAGTATTAACGGGCAGGGGTTGCAAGAAGAATTGCATGTTAAGGTGCAAGTGATTCTAAGGATGGTTGCACAGGTTCAGGGGCATATATAGTGAAGATGATTGCAGTTGTTAAGGGGCAGATGTTGTAAGAGAGATGCAGTAAAGGGGAACGGGATTGTCAGGCAGTGGTTGTAAAAAGGGTTACAGAACTTACGCGGCAGGAGTACATTATTGAAGCAGCAGTGGTGGCGAGATCTTTTTATAATATAAAGAGATCTTGTATTAACAATAAATCTAATAATTTAGATTGATTATCTTAAAGCATGAAAAGAAGCATAGGATTAGAGATCAATACTTCCTGCTGATCTATAGAAGTATCGTGAGGATCATGCAATATTTATCGACCTCGCCTGGTCGCGAAGACGCCGCCGCGCCGTGGTTGGAGTAACGATCCGTGGAAATGCGGCTTGTTTTTGTCCGATCGACGACTCGAGCGACTGAGGCTTTTTGCAGGTTAGGGTTTGCTCCCTGATACTACCTGTTTACAAATTGATCGCGTCAATAAATATACGGGACGCGTGGTCGATTCTAGCGGTCTATACCCATTACCGGTGATGACCTTCGATACACGATCAATTTCTGCAAAAGGCAGACTCGTACACCTGATCTTCCAACAAGGAGTATGTAATTTAAACATTAATCTCTCCTTTATTTACTTGAATATTTGAATCGCATTATTTCATTTGATAGATAGAATTCTCTGGAGTTACATAAGTAAGCCTGATCAGTTCAATTCAAAACAATCAGTTTGAATGCGGAAATATCCTAAGTTTAAAGCGTTTAGCCTTCATTTAGAAAATGTTAGACTTATTCAACTAGAATTCCACCAGTATTCTGAAATGAATTATAGTTTTACAAAAATTAATCTGTAAATTATTCTGTAATCATTATTTATTCTATTATTTATCCTAAAGTCGAACAGAAACGCTGCAGCACTTCTGTCCGACTTTAAGACGAAAAAATCTGAGATTATCTCTGTCTGGGAGTCCTTAATTACAAATGGAAGAATGTTCATTATTCATTCAGGGAAAGAATCGAAAGACCAAATTTAGTTGACTCCGGTGTTTTTTCTCTTGTGAGCGTGTTTAGATGTTCTACGATGTCGATGACATATGTATGGTTAAGGGACACCTCAGGAGAAAACATTTCTAGTGTAGGTGTGCATGTGTATACATAATGCATATGTTGCCATGCGACCAATAAGATTACTAGCTTCTGAGACCATCACCTATCCATGCGTACACCGCGCACTTTCGCCTAATTAGCCGTGTACACTGGTACGACTTAATTAACTGCACGATCTATCTTCGCTACTTCACTGTGGTCAAGGTTCACACCGCCATCGTGTCAAGTCAAAAAGAATAGGGAATTTATAATTTTCCACTCATATAGGCCATAAAGGTAGTTCAAGTACATACCATTTTATCCAAGTGAAGAAAAGAGCTCAATGTGAACGGGGTCATTTGAAAACTACGTCAGACTGCCAGGGGGTGGGGGACAACAGGTTTTGCAACAAAGGGGGCAAGGGTTAACGCAGAATGTGACGTCACACATGGAAAATATAAATATGAACATCAATTTTTTTTAATGCTTGAAAAAATTAGTACAATTAGTAATTTTATTTTACAAGAAAAGCATGGAAATGCAGACTTCACACTATTTACCCCGTTTTTTGAAGAATTTCTTTTTCCCCCTGTTTTCAAGAAATTTGTCCTTTTCTTATTTCTCGGCTTAATGGCGAACTGAATTAATAGCACCCAATATTCATTTTACTCAATATTCATCTCTTGGTTAAAAATTCTACTATGTGGTTGAAGGTCTAACTATTTTGTTGAGCTTTCGTTTTTTTAGTTAAAAATTAATTTTCTTCGCTAAATTACTTTGTTAAAAAATAATATTTTTGCTTGAAGAGGCAATATTTTATTTGAAAATGTATCTCTTTCGTTCGAAATTTGACTATTTCATAGAAAATGCATTCTTTTTTTGGTCGATTTCAACTGTTGTTGATTTCAAATAAAAATATTTTGGTTGGATCAGCTATTACATTTTCCGTTGAGAATTGATCTTTTTTGTTGTTCAAAATTCATCTCCTTTGTTAAAACTTGAACTAATTGGTTTAAAATTTGTTTTTTATTAGAAAATCTATCTTTTTAATTAAAATTTTAACGATTCCATTTTTTGTTAAAAATTGATCGTTTTTAATTTAGAATTCAACTATATAGTTGTTAATATGTTTTTGGTTCAAAATTCAACTGTTTTGTTGAACATTTTTTGTTTGGGTTGAAAAATATATATTATTTTAGTAAAAAAATTCAATTATCTGATTGATAATTAACTGCTTGATTGAAGATTAAATTCTTGGGGTTTTTCACATTTTCTGGTTGATAATTTAATTGTTCTGTTGAAAATTCGTTTGTTGGTTTAAAAATGTATCTCTCTTTGTAGAAATATTATCTTTCTGATAAAAATTTGTGTATTTAAATATCAACTGTAATTACATTTTCAACTGAGAATTCATCTTTTAAGATTCAAAATCGACTGTTTTCGATTTAAAATTAAAATTTTTTTTTTTAAATGTCAATTTTTAGATTTTTCAATGAGAATTAAATCGTTTTTTTGGATTGAAAATGAGTCTTTTTGGATAACAAATTCTAGTGTTTTCCAAATAAATCGTCTTTTTGGCTTGAAAACTCAGCAATTTTTTTGAAAATGTATTTTTTTAATTTAATCGCTTTGTTGAAAAATGGTTGTTTTTATTATAGAAACTCATGCTTTTGAATTGAAAATTCATCTTTTTGATAGAAAAGTTCTGGGTTGAGAATTCAACTAATTTCTAAAAACTTATTTTTTTTTACTCAAAGATTCAACTATTTGTTTAAAAAAGGAACTGTTTGTGTTTGAAGTTTGTTTTTTGGTTCAAAATTTAACCATTCGGTTGAAAATTCATCGTTGCAGGTTAAAATTAAACTATTTGATTGCAAATTTAGCTATTTGGTTGAAAATGCAACTATTATCTTTATTTAAAACTCACCTTTTTTCTGAAACATTGGACTTTTGAGCTTCAAAACTCAACCCTTTTATTAAAAATTTATCTCTTTTAGTAGAAAATTAATATTTTCTTTTTTGTTGCAAATTGAGTTATTTTGTTGAAAAAAATATTACATTTGTACTTGAAATGTCAAGCGTTACATAGACCTCAATATGATACCAATACATTGATTTTATTCAAAATAATGTATTTTAGGCGTTTATCAAATCAAACCAACCATTTTTGCTTAAAAGGAAGATGGAATTTTCGTATTTGTTAACGTCACCCTGGATTGTGACAACTCGTGACAAAGTAGGAGAGGAGTCGAAAAAGTGTTAAAAGTACCGTGACGCAGTTTTTGAACATTCCTAACGAGAAAAAGAATACTATAAAACATTTTTTAACAATGCAATTTGATTTAAGACTACTCTTTATGGGATTGGGTTCAAAGGATACAGAATTTGTGTAGCACCTGTTCGAAAAGGTCGTTTGGTATGAGTAGCAGCGCGACAAATCCTGTAAAGATTCCTTCCTGGATTCTTCGAAGAAAGTAGGGTGTGTTCAACGTAACAAGTAGCGGCTGTTTCTTTACAAAAAAGAAACCTTTTTCCTGCAGCGACTTTCTGTCGTGTGAAGTGCTACACTCTCAGTATACTTGAGACACCTGCAGTTAATCCGATTACGAAGTCTTAACAAACTGCATCGTGTTTTAAACAAGATTTCAGCCTCAAGAGAATCTACGCCAGAAAGATATCAAGTTTCGGTAAAAGTAGTCTCTAAATCTAATTTAATTAAATCTAGTGAAATTGATTAATCGACTCTAAGCATACCACGGATTGTAAATCAGTGAATTTTTTCTGATAAACATCTGAATTTACCTGATTCAGTATAGCATGTGCGCTGATGATAATTATTGGTATACACGCAGAAGAAGGATTGAACTTTTGAGTAGATTTAACAAGAAGATCAGATAAATTAACTGATTTTCACCTACACTCTATTAAAATATATCGCGCTCGGCTTTTTCTACAAATTTTTAGATTATACAGGGTGGCTGTAGGTCAGGGAAAACCTGGAATTCAGAGAAAAGTCAGCAGACTTTATTGGTCAGAGAAAGTTAGGGTTTTCGAAAAAATCTGGCAAAAATCAAGAAATTTCTTTAAAAGGCTCGTAAAATAACTTTCAGGGATAATAAATTTAGAAAAAAAATGGAAAAGTGGTCAGAGAAAAATGAACGAATTCTTCAAATGAAAATTTGCGGCCGCTCTGATATAATATTCTCGTCAGTAATTTATTCATCTTGAATATCTATTTTTATTTATTTTTTGCAGCTCCTTCCTTCTAAAAATTATATTTTTGGTTAACATTGTTATTATTTTGTTGTAAATTCTACTTTTTGGGTTGAAGATTCAACTATTTTGGTAAGAAATTATCATTTTTCTTTGAAATGCAATTTGTGTTGAAAATTCAACTCTTTTATTTTAAAAATATCTACTATTAAATTATTCTTTAAAAATTCATAAATATTAGTTGAAAAATTAACTATTTTCTTGTACCACTTAGTTGAAAACTAATCTTTTGTATGTACCTGAAGTTCAGAACGTTCAAATGAACGAAACCTTTTTTTCTATTTTCATTTCTTCAACGAATATTATTCCAACTACAATTAAAACAATGCATTTGGGGTTTTTGTTTGGAACTTGTTTTGTGCAATATAAATTGAATTAATATTTTAACGCTATTTCTAGTTTACGACGAAATCAATAAAAATGTCGTTCATTTGAACGTTCAGAACTTCAGGTACTTACCTTTTGTTGAAGAATTATCATTTTGGTTGAAAATTCATCTCTTGATTAAAAATTAATTTCTTCGCCAAAAAAAGTAAATATTCCAAATAAAGGTTCATTACTGCAGTTAATAAATCGTTCGTTCGGTTAAAAGTTTAAGTATTTTGTTGAAAAATGATACTTTTCATTGAAAATTCAACTACATATCTAGTTAAAAGTTGAAATTCTTTGTCACAAATGTGTTTTTGTAGATTTATCTCTTTCGTTAAAGAGTTAACTTTTTTGTTAAACATTAATTTTTTCAGTCGAAAATTTGATCATTTTGATGATAATACAATTGTTTTTGGCTCAACTATTTTGCTAAAAATTTGTCATTTTGGCACCAAAATCCAACCATTTGGTTGTAAATGAAACTGTCTGGTTAAAAGTTATTTTTTTTTAATTTAATTATTTGGTTGAAAATTGATCTTTTTGGGTTTAAAAGTCGGTTGTTTTTAAAATTTCGAAATTTTAGATTGAATATTTAACTCCTGATTTTACTGTTTATATATGTAAACATGTGTTTATATATGTAAACATATATTTTTTGTGCCTTCACTTTGTCATTTATATTTTAGAAAGCAGCGAATAAGAAAAGTCACAATTTGTAGCTGTAGGAATTTCTGATTTAAGGATGCAAGTTTTGATTTGAGAGTCTAATAATAATAGCGTTGCTTTCACATCTCGTTTATCATATCAATTAATGAAGCATGCTCAATTACCATATTGACATATTTCGATAAACATATTATTCAGAATCAGAATTAAAATTCTCTTGTAATTTTCCCGAATGATTAACATTTTGTTCCATTCATTTAAGTTATTTAAAATTCGTCTGGAATTCGTATGAATTTCAACGAATTCTCTTCAATTCTCTTAAATTCTGGTAAATTCACTCCAATTTTACTGAAATCAATGGAATATTTTGTATTTTAAAACTTTTCCAAACTCATTTGAATTCTCTTGGAATTTCCCTTAATTCTGGTGGATTTATCCTAAATTTTCCAAATTCATGGACTTATTTTACTTTTTTTTTTAATTTTTCTTAAATTCTCTTCCATTGTTTTGAATTCTTTTAAATTCAATCCCATTTTACTGAACACAATGTATTATTTCCATATTCAAACTTGTATTCAATTAATTAAAATTCATTTAAAATTCGTTCTTAATTCTTCTTTGTGTATCCTCATTTCTCTTTAATTCATTGATTCCTCTTGAATTTATTTTAATTTTTCTTGAATTTTCTTGCATTGCTTCTAATTTTTCTAAAATTAAAAAAAAATATTTTTGATTTCAAATATTTTTTCGATTCATTCAAATTCATTTGGAATTCACCCTAACTTCTTATCGATTTTTATCCTCAATTGTTTAAATTGTTTGTATTATCTTGAAGTTTCTTTTAATTGTCCCTGAATTGATCTAAATTCACTTAATTTTTTAATTCACTCTGAATTCTTTTAAACCTACACAGAGTTCTTAGGCATTTCATAAAATTGTTTTGAGTTACCATTAATTTCTTCTAAATTCACTCCAAACTTAAAAAATGCAATTAATTTTTTAATATTTTGGATCTGTTTTCAATTCATTTCAATTTTTGAAAAATCACCTTTAACTTTTATAAATTTTATCAAATTCTTCGTATTTGCCTGAAATTCTAAATTCAATACAATTTCATCGAATTCATTGGTTAAAAAAATTTATTTTCCCTATTTTCTTTTAATTCAGTCAAATTCTCCTTAAATTCTTTCAAATCCCATATTACTTAATTCAATGGAACTTTTTTAATTAAAAATGTTTTTTTCAAATCACTCGAATTCGTATTAATTTCATGTAAGTCTTTTGAATTCCCTTGAACTTTTCTAAATGCACTACAATTTTACTGAAATCAATGCAATATTGTGGATTAAACTTTTTTAAAATGTATTTGAATTTATTCAGAATTCAACGTTCTTTTATATTCGCCTAAATTCTTCGAATTTCGCCCAATTCAATGTTTATTTAGCTCTTTTTAATTCTAGTTTAAGTATTTTAATCTCACCTTGAATTCTTAGATTTTTCATAAAATTCCTTAGAATTCCCTTGATTTTGTCTAAATTCATTCCAAACATATGGAATTCACTGCAATTTTGAAATATTTTTATCGTCATTTCAGACGTAATGCATAAAAAAACCTGTTACAATTCCTGTACACTCTCGAATACTTCCCCTTTAAGGACACATCATAAAGATTGTAGAATAATTTAAACTAATATTTTACTTTTAGTGTTAAACACATCCACTTTCGAAAAATGCAGACATTTACCAAAAAATGAATGGGTCTGAAACGACCCACGGTAACCGAATCGGGTTAAATTTCTGTTCAATCCACTCAAATTCTTATGAATTTTATATATTTTTTTCTTGTATTCTCTTGAATTATTTTTAATTCTTATTAATTTATTCTGAATTCTTATTAATATATCCTGAATTTGTTCAAATTCACTTGAGATTCTTATAAATTTGATCGAATCCTTCTAAATTATTTTCAATTCAGTTAATTTTTCGATCTAAATATTTACCGTACAATGATCGCAAAACGTATCGCCTGCGCGTGACCCTCATGAACTTAAGTTTTTTTCAATCTGTGGATAGGCATTCTGTCTCTCTGCACGGATGTTCCTTTCAAATGAGACTAAATTAATGGTGAATTTACATAGTACAATTACTTAAATAAAATAAAAATTCCGGTCTTCTAACCTGAAACTCTTTGGTTTACAAAAATCGAGAAAGTAAGAACGCTATAAAGAATTCCGAAGCAGTTTGAAAGTCACGAATTTTGAACTTTGAATGGACGTGGTACGGCTACAGATGAAAAAAGAGGCACGTCGAGGAATTCTTTGGAAGAATACATTTTCCAGGAAGGGGATCCTTGGTATGGAAGGAAGCAACTTGAAGACATAGAGGTTGAAGTTGAAAAAATAAAACACAGGAGAAAGAGAGATAGAAAAGAAAGACGAGATTTTACGGAGAAGGTGCATGGTGGACAAACGTGTCCTGTAGGTAGCAAGTCGCGTGGCCTTCGACGTGCGTGGCATGAGGTGCGCTTCTTAAATCGAGTGTTTTAAGAGAAGTCTGAAAAGAAAAAGAAATAACTTTCTACTATGATAAAAGCCAATATCTAGCTAGAAGATGAAAAGTCTTTAAAACTCCATCAGTTATTTCGATTAATACAAGTACACATGGTATTTAGGGGAAATTTCCGACAGTGCATATTACTTAAAAATACTAATTTATGTACGAAATTAATCAGGTATAATTTAAAGTTAAGACAGGATACGTTTTAAATTTTTTCTGATCTTAGGTTTTGTGCACTAACAGAGCTGACACATAGTAGTTGGATGTTATCTAAAAAGAAGAAAGTTTAATCAATCTATTTATAAAATCAATAGTAATGTATGGTATAAAAATGCCTACCCGTTTGCAAGAAAATCTAAATATTTTTGGTTGAAATTTAATTCTTTTATGTTGAAAAGTCTACAGATATATTTTTTGTTCATCATTAATCTACTGCTTAATCAAATTATTATTATGTGATTGGAAATGAACTTTTTGATAAAAATTCAACTGTTCGTTTAAAAATGCAACTATTTATTGTTGCAGTTTAGTTAGTTAAAAATTGAACTTTTTTGTTGAAAATTGGTATATTTTGCTTGAAAGTGTAACTAGTTTGTTGAATATTTTCGTGAATAAAAGTCAAATGTTTTCTCAAACATTCGACATTTTTTGTGAAAAATTCATCTCTTTTGGTAGAAAATTAATCTTTTTTTTGGTTAAAAATTAATCCATTGGGTTGAAAATTCAGTCGTATTGGTTGAAAATGACCTTTTCTGTAGAAAATTCATCTTCTTCAGAATGAACGAAGATTCTCGAAAATGTTCGACTTTTTAACTTAAAAACTTTCGGTGAAAATATATTACTTTCGGCAGAAAATTAAACTTTTTGGTTAAAAATTATTAAACTCTTCAGTTCAAAATTTAGCTTTCTTGGTCTAGAATTAACGTATTTGTTGGAAATTCATCTCTTTATTTGAAAATTGAACTATTTTGCTCAAATTTTGTTTTTTTTTATTTGTTGAAAATTAATTTTTTTAACTGAAAATTAGAAACTTCAACTATTTGGTTGGAAATTCATTTATTTCGATGCTGAGAATTTAAATATTTGGTTAAAAATTCATCTATTTTTTAATCATTCATTTATCTATTTATCAAATATTTGTCTTTTTAGTTGTAATATTAACTATACCATTTTTTAAATAAAAAATGTATCTTTTTTTAAATAAAAACTGAACTATTTAGTTGAAAATTCGTTTTTTTTGGGGGGTAAAAAATTTTTCTTTTTTGGTAGAAAATAATTGCTTTTGGTTAAAAGTTAATCTATTTTATCGAAAATTCATTTCTTTTAGTAGATATGTCACATTTTTTCGATAAAAATGCAACTTTTTTAAATTGTTAATATGTTTTTGCACAGGATTAAACTATTTCGGCAAATATTCGTCGATTTTAGTTGAAATATTAACTATTAAATTTTCCCTCGACAATTCATCTTTTTGAAAGCTGAAGTTTGACAATGAACTAATTGTTAAAAATTATTTTCTTTGGTTGAAGATTCATCATTTGATGGAAAATTCGACTGTTCCATTTTTGGTTGAAAACGTATCTTATTTAGTAGAAAACTTAACTATTCGGTTGAGAACTCATAATTGTATTTTGTCAAAAATTGTGGTTTTTAAATTGAAAATAATTCTTCTATTTATTGGTATGACTTACATTATACTAGTACTATAAGTATTATTTTAATTTATAATTTTCTAGTTTTCTACTTCCATTTGTATAGTATGGAAATATAAATACGGCACTTAAGTGCCAAGCAGTAAAGTCTATTAGTCACTTTTTAGCTTAAGTTAGTCCACTAACTCTACTTTTTTTCAAGTACATTAGTCTGTGGCAGCAGTGTGTTTCAAAAGTGTTAAGAAGAAAAGAATCATTAAAAATGATGGCACATTTTTAAATAAATAAATGAAAATGATTGGAACATTAGGGCTTTCAGAACTGACGTTTCTTCATTTCAATTTTTTTCTGAAATGAATCTTAGTTTCAAAATGATTAACGTCTAAATACGACTTTCTCAGCTTAACGTCCTCTTATTGTCGCAACGTTGAAATGAGACTGTGTTATTATCTTGTACTATTATACTGTATTATCGTTGGGAAAATTGAAAGTGAGGAGATGCTGGATCATTTGACACAAGATTAAACAAGAGTTTCTTCGTTGCTTAACTGGTCGTTAGGGGCATAAAGAGCCAAGGCTAAAAAGAGACTTACATTAAATTCGTATAAAGAATATGTTTATCGTAATTTGTCAATACCTTAATTTATTATTTGCAACAACTTTCACAAATAACCCAAATATCTCTCGAGTTTAGCATCGCTAAGGGTCTGAAATTCATCAAAAATGGTATATCTATAATTATCTGAATGAATTTCGTATTAAATCAATTTGTGGGGCCATATCTAATTTAAGCAGAAATTAGCATATTTGTGTTGATAGTATCGACATTTATTCGTATTTATCTATGTGCTGCGACTGTTTCATAAATCTTGACGATCAACTTTCACGCAAAGTATCTGGTCTGAAATCAGTGATACGTAGGGGCTTTAAAGGAATTTAGAACTGATGAAATTATTCCTGAATTTTAAATGTTTCTTCATCCCACCTTTTCAGGCCTTAAATTAACTCGAAAGCTACAAATTGTCCATTAGTTAAATGCAATTTTCAATGGGAATTTTCCTATGGGAAAAACAGCATATGCCACTCAAAACAATCAATTTCTTTCGTCATGAATACAGAGTATAAGTTTCATATGAAGTACTTCATACTGACAACCCTACTTCAGAAAAATTCGAGACAATCAGGGAAAGAAAAAAATATACTTAAAGAAGAATGATCACATAAAAAAATTAATTAAACTCTAATTTTTGAAAATCTTAATTCATTCAAATACAATTAATGAATTTTCAACAAATACGTTTTTAATTGTAGTTTTAAAGAATTTTGAATATTTTTAAATACTTTTCATCTTCTAAACCCATAAAGGTTTATTATTTTTATTATCTACAATCTGCATTATTATTTATGTTAAAATAGTAGTTGTTAGTTAACCAAAATCAGTCAATCAACAAATATAGCTTTCACTTGTAAATTTTACAAATTTGAAAGATTTCAATTTGAAACCAGTTAACGCTTTTATAATTTAAAGTGGACTTAGAGATTGTGTATTTTTCAATGAAAAGCTGTTTGACTGGCAACATTTTCGAATAAAATAGTTTCAACTGGCAAGGCTTGCAATTTGAAATAAATTATTTTCCAGTGCCATCAATCAGGAATGTTTTCAACAATTTTAATGAATTTAGTTGCAGTTATTCAAAGAACGGGTTCAATATTTCCTATAAAAACTTAATCGATTTATGTTCGTCTTCAATTGAACTATACAATTTGGAATTTATTTAAAATTGTTCAATTTACAGATTTTCAACACTGTCAACTAACTGACCAACCTGTAATGCCTAATGTTTTTAAATTATCATTGTAGAAGCCTCGTGTTTATATTGTATTATCTTCAATAGATTTCTTATGATACATAGATTTCTTATGATATATAGAATCAAAGTTTTCACAGAGCAACCTTTAGTTTGAATTTAAATAGAGTAGCATTAGGTGAGACGCTTTCTAAAATGAATCGAATTAAAGATTATGTTACTAGGTAGACAATAAATTATAATAATAGTCTTATTATGTCTACAAGGAAATCTCGTTAAGATCGAGTTTAATGTCTTGTATGCAACAGTTAATTGAATTTCGAGTAACCGAATACAACAAATTAACTAGATAGAATAATAGCAATTAAAATGTGCAATGAAGTTAGGACTGAATAATGAATTCCATATTATACCATGCCGACAGTATCGATGATCTCACAGATTATCGATCCTGGGAAAACGTGATTTATTAAGCATGACTTCGTGCTCTTTCACAGATGCTCGTTATCCTTATCACCGGAAGAATATCACCTAATCCACAAAGCCTGCATGACTTCCTGCTCTTTTTAAGTTTCCACGTTTAAATTTGTAGGGGATATTTTTGAATTACTAATTTCACACATCTGTGCAGAGAAAAAAGTAGAGTTTCAAATTTGTTTCAGGTCATTTTCTTACAAACTCATTTTTCACTTCAGTTATATTCAATCTCTTGATTAATATCAAAAAATAAAAACGGTTTAATCACTTTCAATAGTAATATTGCTCAATATGAACGAATTATGGTTTAATTTTGTTTCAGTATATTTAGTTGACGTTTCATTGCTGAAAATAAAATTTTATTTTTTCTATCTGGGTATTGTTATATGAAAAATAAACCAAGTTTCCACGTTTTAATGGAGACCAAACGACAAACAAGTCTTTATTTCAGAGCATTCACATTGAAAGATTCTAATTCGGGACTCATTCTATGCAGTGAAGATTTTTGATGTTCCACGACAATTTTTACGGGATTTTGATGCTTTGCGTACCACTCTATATAAGGCCTTTTTATTTGTACCCAAAATACAAATTTTCAGTAGGCATTTCCCGAGATAGAACCTTGTAATTTACATACTTTGTTGTCTATTGTAACCGATTTCTTACGAAATCGGACAGTCTGATTTGTGTGGATTTTGGAAAAGTTCAAGAAAAATTTCTGTGATAAGTCACAGCTTGGAAACATATTTATATAATTCAATTTTCTTTGTAAGAGCTTGTAGTGCAATTTGGACATGTTTCAAATTTCTTCAACAGACTTTGAACAAATATTAATGACTGATATAGCGTACATTTTTTATAAAAATTAAAAAATGAATTATATTATTATTTATGAAAACTATGCACTTATACCTGTTAAATAAAACAGTATTTAATCGATAAAAATATTAAATATAATTTTCTCGAGAATTTGAAACCTCGGTGCTTTCTAAATTTGGGAATTTTGTAATTTCTAAATATTTCAATGTCGTTAAAAAGCATTTTAAGATTTTTTTGTCAATTAAAATTTCTAGTAATTTTTCGCAAATTTTGTGTTTTGGTAATTATATTTTTGGCTTTTCTCAACATTAGGGATTTTTTCGGTAAAATGATGTCATCCCGATGATGAGCGTTTGGAAAATTATGATAAGTTGGGGAGAATTAGGTTACAAGTTTCGTAAATTTAAGATAATTTTATGGAAATTTAGTTCAACATCTTGTAATTTTCGTTTACATTCACGGAATTTTCTGATATATGTATCTGTAAATACCGAAACTTGTAACAATAAAGTTTTACATTTTAAGTAATGGAAAAATAACAGAAAATAAAAAAAGTTAAATGGGAATTTTTCGATAAATAAATAAAATGGGACTTTCTTAGTACTAAAAAATTCTTTTTGAAAATAAAAATAAAAAGTGCGACCTTTTCGTCTTCTAGTACTTGGTTTTGTCCTTAATCGGATTTAAAATTTTTTTAAAGAAAAGTTTGATAGTTAAGTGTTGACATGTCTAAAACCTAGTATAGTAATTGATACAATGATTGGCCACTTCAAGAATATTTCCAGTTTAATTTGTAAAAAACACTACAGACGAAGAACGAAATTATAAAATACGCAGACCGATAATAAAGATAAAGATTCAAATGAACCCTAGTAAGTTAGGCGTTAAGAGTAGTAGATTATGTTTCCCCTTCATTCGTGTGATTTGTATTTTATATAGTATATTTAAGTGAGGGTAGCCAATCATTGAGGCGTGGCCAACAATATTGTAGTGATTATCCTACTTTAGTGGCACTTTATCGAGTTGGACTTTTTGTTACTCCAGGATAGAATACAGCTATTGATATGTTCTATTGATATGTTCTATTGATATGTTCTATTGATATGTTCTATTGATATGTTCTATTGATTGCTATTTTATATATAATCGAGTTACGTATGAAGTAGCAGAGAGCTGGTTTTAACCCCCGACTTGATATATTTGGTTCCTGTAATAAACACATCAACAAGCCAGCCACGTACGTGCTTATTTTCTTCGCCCTATTGTACTCTATTTTACACCGGCGGTTCGGTCAGGGGAAGGAAGGATCCGTAAATTACAAACGAAGGTCGGGGCAAATTTACGTAGCAGCTAGCAGTAAACATCAAGGAGGGTACCATAAATAACTAAAAATGAAAAAAATTGTTGCAAGTCAGTGGCGCGGTGGAAATCATCTATAGGTTCGTTCGTTTTTCCTTCAAGATTCCACTCTGCGATTGCAGGATGCAAACCACTAAATTACTTTTTCCACCACAAACTTGACCTTAGAGAGACTAGCTTTCTTTGTAATCTATTGCCGACGCCAATTGCAAAAGTTGCAGCTGCGTCGGTATAATGCGAAATGTGGCAGCTGTATACACACTCGTTATTGCAGTCGTCGATCCATGTGGCGACTGCCGCGAACTTGTGCAGTAGGGGACTCTTTCATAAACTGTTGACGAAGAATAATGGTCCGTACTCGCTGACAAAAATTCACGTAAATATGACTTCTTGATGCTTTGTAATAATTCTTCTTCTTCTCATTGATCCTCTCGCCTAAGATAGTGAATGAAATAAAGCTTTCTTTGATTCTGTTTTCTATTTACGTTATATTTGTATTGTTCTCATTTTATCCTATAAATCATTAAATGGTCACTCGGTCAGGTACAGTTTGTACAAATCTGTCAACGTTTTTCTACTTTAAAGAAAATAACGTTGCGAAGTACTACGGTTGTATTTGAACAACTTTTTTTAGGTAAAGTAGTGTTATAATTTATATGTTAACGAGTTTCCCCCCACCCCCACGTAGTCAAATCCCTTTCTTACGTAAGATATGTTCTAATCTGCGAATCAGTAAAAAACAAAATTTAAACCAATTTTATTGCTAAACAGCTTTTTCCAGCGATCTAGTTCTTGCTGTAGAACGTACATTTAAGTTACTTTATTGATAATTGTAACAGTATTACTGATGCTTTACCAAATTCAGTGAAACTCTTCTATTGTGCCGGTTTTGGGGCTGACGGTGGGTGGGAACAAACCTGGAGACCGCTCCGCTTTTGTTTGTTCACGCCTGTGTGCTCGCTTGAGTGACAACCACAGACTCCGTGCACCCAGCGCAGCTCCTGTCATACCTTTGGCGCAACGTTATTTCTCCGAATGGCTATATAAGGGAGGGCTATTGAAGGGTCTGACTGTAATATTAGTATTAATATTAAATAAAATAACCATAAATTTACATCAAATTGCGTAAGGCGTTTTTCTGAAATTCCGAGCCCCCGTTCTCACATGTAAGATAACTTGAGCTTTTGATCCGCCCCCCCCCCCCCAGATTACTACGATTTTATGAACCTAGAGAATGAAAGTACATATAAAATATAAACACTGTTAATTAAGTTACCCTTTAACGGCCACTGTTGCAGCTGAGCAACGTTCACTATTCTGGATTTTGCTAATTTTCAGGTAACGAGCTTAAAATTTCGCAAAATAAATGCATGCGTTAGATCAAAGTGGATTAATCCGCATCTCGTCAGGCGGTTCTGACTTATCTTACACTCAATAGAAACCGAAAAAAGGGTAACAATAAAGTGTTTGTTTGTTGCAAAAATCGATTAGAAAACGAATATACATTGTTCCTAAAATATTTCAGAATTTTTATTTAACGGGATCAAGGCTTGGACGTTAAAGGGTTAAACGTGCGACCTTAAATGGGCCGAAAATGTTATTTTAGTTTCAAATTTCGATTGGATAGAATTTTTGTTGGTGTAGCTCCGAGTAGTACTTACCTGCGATTGACTTGAAACCATGCCCAGCAACATTTTATTTTCCATATTAAAATACCATAAAACCAGTGTTTTTTCATTGTTTTCTATATTTCAGTAAATACTGGTTTGAGAGTAAAAAGTATAATGTAAAAGTTGTTCTGCTGAAAATTTATATTTTTGGATTTAATAATCAACTGTTTCGTAGAAAATTCATTTTTTTTTGAAAATTTAATAATATGGTAGAAAATTGAACAATTTGATAAACAAATTCAACTATTTAGTCGGAAATTGATATTTTTTAAACAAGAAAAAAGTAAAAACCCAACTTCTCGTTTTGAAGTTGAACTAATTGCTTAGAAATGCACTTATTGTTGTTTTTGAAGATTCATATTTGAATAGAAAATTCATCTCTTTGGTTGAAAATTTAACTTCTTTGTAAAAAATTCTTTTTTTTATAAGAAATGATTATTTTTTAATGAATACTGAGCTTCCATTATTCGTTTAAAGTTGATCTATTTAGTGTACAAATTCAACTATTTTTATTAATAATTTACTTACTTTATTGAAAGTTAATCTTTCTTGTAAAAAAAATCTTCTTGGTTATAAATTCAACTATTTGGTTAAAAAATATATGTTGTTGATAAGTCGCCTTTTCTACTGGAAAATTAAACTTCTTGGTTGAACATTTTTCTTCTTTGGCTTGAGTAGCCAAAATTTGGGTGAAATTCAAGCTATATTGTTAATTTATAAGAAACATTAAGCCCCCCCCTCAACACAGACACACACACACACACACACACACACACACACACAAATTAGTTCTAAGGATTTTAATTGATTTCATGGAAAATAAGACGATTTTCACGAAAATAAGGGATTATTTTTTTAAAATAAAATTAATGTGGGTTTTATACTAAATTCAATTTGAAACACTGAATTCTTAAAATTTCAAATGAAAGTTTTAAATCTCCAACCAAGAAGATAAATTTTCAACTGAAATGATGGATTTTCAACCAAAAAGTAACAATATTTAACCAAATAAATAAGTTTTCTATTAAAGAGATGAATTTTCAACTAAAAAGTAATGATGAGTGTTTAACAAACAAAATTAATTTTTAATGAATTAGTTCAATGTCTAACCAGTTAGTTCAATTTGTAACTAAAAAGGATTAATTTTAACTAAGTAGTAACATTTTCAACAAAATAGTTAAATTTTTAACCAAAAGAGATGAGTTTTCAAACCAAAATTACGAATTTGCAACCAAGAAAGATTTTTCAGCCATGACAGAAAAAAATTGAACCAAATTTTTGAATGTTCAATTCAAAAAGCTGAATTTCAGACCAAAAAGGATCATTTTTTTAACAAAGTTGTTCAATTTGGAAGTCACAATGACGAATTTTTACATGATACATAAATTTTAAACTAGAAAGGATCAGTATTTAACAAAAATGGACCATAGTTACATTGTAAGTTTTAAGTAATTAATTTTTAACAACAAAAAAAAAAAAATTTTTAAACAAAATAGTTTCATTTTCCTTCAAAAAGATGAATCTTCAAGCAAAAAGTTGCATGTTTAACTAAAAATATTGCTTTTCTACCAATAAACATGAATGTTCTACCAAAAGAGGTTAATTTTTAAAACAAAATAGACGAATCTTCAACAAAAAAGATTTTTTAGGCAAGAAAGAACAAAAATGTCAACTTAATTGTTGAAGTTTTAAGTCGAATAGACGAATTTTCTATGCACCATTTTAATTTCCAATAAAAACGAATTTATTTATAACCAAATAGTTGAATTTTTGATGAAAAAAAGATTACTTTTAAACAAAATTATTGAATTCATAACAAAATTATTAAATGTTCCACCAAATAATTTATTTGTTAACCAAAAAGAATAACGATCATCCAAAAATATAATCATAGGTTTTTCAACCGTAAAAAATGATCTTTTAACCAAAAACAATGGGATTTTCTAATTGGATTCTAATCATTAAGTTCGCATTTAAGTAAAAAAAATGTGAAAGGGGAAAGGCCAACTGGAAATTTTACTTAGAAAATAAAGCTAATTTCCACTACTCCCTTTTTGATTTCGGAATACACTGTTTTATGCCCGTTTTTTTATCATAATTATCATTATTTGCATAATTCTGAAGTTGCACTTATAAACATAAACAATATACAAAATACGTCTTCCATAAAATTCATTTTGGTAGGATCATTTATGTTAAAAATGTTTAAGAAATCTTTAATTACATTGGTAACCCCATTTAAGTCGTTCCAAGAATTAATGTCTCAGCAGTTTCTTGATGAGGAGCCGCAGGGCCGACAGGGAGGATGTGCTCTGTCAAGCGTGATAAACAGCAGAAGGTCCGCACTTTCAGCGACAAGCCTGCAAATCCAAAAGATTTCGTTCAAGTGACCCGACTGTTTACGTTCATAGCGAGCAAATTTTTGTTCGATTTAAGTGAAGGCCATTTAGAACCAATCCGATACCACAATTAAATGGGATTTCCAGTGTTCAAGTTCGGATGGTGTGCATGCGTCCAGAAATAATTACTAATTGCATCAGTATATGTTTTCTGCTTGTCAGTGACTGAATTCTAGCTGTATCAATCTGTAGAATTTTACTGAAAATTAAATATATTTTAATCATTCAAATTTAGAGAGTAAATTTTCATGCATTGGTGATTGCATCTATATTTTCTATTGGCGTTCGAGTTCCTTTATGAGTTTGAACTTTGTAAGCTTTTTATTTTAGTGACCATACTTGTCTGTGGTTTTCGCTCATTGTCAGCTAAACGCGCTTTTACTTCCGGTGAAATATTAGCGACGCTAAGTGTGAAATATTGCGCCGCAAGGAGAGGAAAGAATGAAAAGTGTCTGATGGTTAGTACAGTTACTTTCCTATCGTAGTTACCTGGCTGGTGGTTCAAAGTTCGCCGCAGAGGACGAACCCGGCTGTGGAAAAGCAACTAAATCCTATATATATATATATATATATATATATATATATATATGTGTGTGTGTGTGTATACACGCGCACTTCCACCACCCAACCT
>JAAAKG020145905.1:0-10782 GCA_010014905.2 Druon quercuslanigerum
CAATTTTAAGTAATTCTAAGCTTTTAACTAATTCTAGAAAATATAAATTTTAGCAGAATCTATAAATAAATAATTAATGTGTGAAGAACATAAAAATCATTTGATAATTATTTTTATTAAAATATATGTACATATAATTTAAAAAAATGGAATTCAGATAATCATTTTCCAACATCGGAAACATTATAAAAAATTATTGTAATGGAGTAATTTAAAACAAGAAACAAATGTTATTATATAATGAAACATAAAAATAATTTTTACCCTATACTTTGTTTAAAATTTGAAGTTATAATAATAGTCTAAATATAAACTAAATATAACCTAATATAATAACGTAAAGCATTTCTAAAAAATTTCATGTATTGTTTCAATACCTTTTAAACTAATTTCAGGAAAAATTAAAATATATGTGAAAGTGAATTTTAAAAATAAATTAAGTAGTCACACATTTTGAGAGTATTAAAGGAATCATAATCAAACTGAAAAATATATAAATTTTACTTTATAATATAATACTGAGGTTGCCGACTTTATACTTACTTTTTAGTTTACGCATTATTCTTTTTTTGTTAAAAATTCTGAATACTTTATTCTTTAAGAAAAATTAATATGTTGTTAAGGAGTCATGCTATTTGGTAGAAAAGCCTTTTTTTGTCAAAGATTCATCTTTCACAGTTCAAAATAAAATCAAACTGGTTAGATAACAATTCAAAAGCCTTGATAAAAATTTACCTTTATAGATGTAAATTGAAAAATTTGGTTGTAAATGCAACCTTTTTCATTTAAGTTTTAATCTAATTGTCTTAGTTCAACAATTTAGTTAAAAAAAAATTTTTTGGTGCATTTTTTTGTAAAAAATGAAACTTTTTCGGTGAAAATTTACCTTTCTTGATTTATAATTCATCTTTTTCATTTAAAAAAGTTCCCATTCTGTGTTAAAACTTAAATTTTTTCGATATTTATATTTTCGTGTTTAAAAGTATTAATTTTTTCTCGAAAATTTGTATTTTTTGTGCAAAAATTCAACTATTTGGTTGAAAATGAACTTCTGCGTTGAAAATTCATATTTTTGTTCTGAAGTTCAGAAATTTATTTGAAAAAACACTTTTTATTTAGTTGGATGGAAGCTTCTTATGTGTCCCCTAAGGGTTTACATTTTTCATGTACCTTTTTCCCTATCCTTTATACACCTCCCACACATTTACTTGGTGGAGGCAATCCGAAAGAGTGGGCCAAAAGCCTTTTTAATTGAAAATTAATATATTTGATCGAAAATTTAACTGTTTGTATATACAATCAAATTATCAGGTTGAAAATTCAATTGAATTATAAAAAATTCGCAATTTAGGTTTAGACATTGAAAATTTCGCCTTTGTAGATTTAAAATTTAACTTTTTGGATAGAATAAGTAACCATTATTTTTTTTAAATAACCATCTTTTGCAAAATTTAAGTTTAAGTTTTTGAAATTGCAAAATTATATTTTTGCTTTAAAATTATAATTTTTTGTTTCAATATATAACTGATTTGGTAGAAAATTCATTTATTTGGTTAAGAATTAACTTTACTCCCTAAAATTCAAATTCCTGTCTCAGAAATTCAACTACTTGGTTGAAAATAAAATTTTCTGTTGAAAACTAATACTTTTGTTCAAAAATTTAACTATTTTGCCCAACATAAACTTTTTTTGTTAAAAATTCATTGTTCCAAAAAAATTAGTCTTTTTTAGGGTTCAAATTTGAATAGTTTTCGTCAAAAAATCCACTATTTAAGTTAAAATGACTTTTTTGGTAAAAAATTTATACTTTTGGGTTGAACACCTAATTGTTTTGATAAAATTTTTTTTTCGGGTTAAAAATTCATACTTTTGGAATAAGTGATCGACTTATTTGTTGAAAATCCGCCTTTTTTATTAAAAATTCCACTATTTAAGTAAAAATAAATTTTTCTTTTTGAATATTTATATTTTTGTTTAAAAAGTCAGCCTTATGGTTAAAAGCTAATATCTTTTCATGGAAATGTATCCATTTTGTAAAAAAATTCGTTTTCATTGGTGAAAGTTAGCGTTTTATAAAGTATTGTTGGTTCAAGAAAATTATAAATTTTTTATAAGTTTGATTCAGAACCAAAGGGAAATAAACATGCACTTTTCCAGCTTTCTATCTTATAATTGTGAAACTATCTATATGTTTTAATTTCACATGAATAAAATAAAATTGATTAAATCTACTTGTACTTCCTAATTCAAAAATTCATTTTTTCAAGTGGAAGAATCAATCATTTTTACATAACCCTAATCCGGATCCATAAGCAATGTTCTAAATTACTTGAAGTCTTTTAAAACAAAATTGTAGAAAATTAATCCTTATTAAGTTTTCAATTTTGTGTCTTTATACAGATTTTGTGGAAAATGTAATGTATTTCTATCCTTAAATCGTTAAAAGTGTTTGTGCAATTTCTTGTGTTTCGCCAGAAATTTCTGAATGAGCTGCGAATGAAAATTTTATCAATATAGTGGAATTTTCAATAATACAGTGAAATTTTCGAAATTCAAAGACAAATTTTGAACCAAATAGATAAATTAAAACAAAACAATTGTCAACCTAAAAATGTATTTACAACCAAATAGTTCAACTTAAAGAAAAAGGGACGAATTTTAAAGTAAGAAATTTTTTATGTGCCTAACAGTGAAAGAACCAAATTATCATAATCTAGAATTCCAAATTTTATTTTTGTCAAGCGAAAGGAAAAATAATTTAAAAATAAATCTTATACGACTTAATAAACAGTCTTTTAAATCAATTGAAATCGTTAAAAAGCAATTGCGTAAAATTATTCCTTTATTAGTTGTACCTTTCATGTCTTCATACTGATTTTGTGAAAAATGCAATATATTTCGACCTAGAAACCATAGGGAGCCTGGTCAGAACTAAACGGGCGCTACTTAAGTTGTTGCATAGTTTTTGTGCATTTTCTGGTGATTCACCAGATATTCCTAAATAAGCTGCGAAGAATGGATCGGTGCGTTATCTCAGAAAAGGACCCAATCTACACCCAGAAAGACGAATTTTTCAAAGGAAAGTTTAATTTTAAACAAAGAAAGATAAATTTCCGGACAATAACTTTTCTCTCAAAAAAAAGCTTAAATCCAAAAAAGACGAATTTTTAATCCAAAGAGACATTGACAAAAAAATGAATTAAAAAAATTTAGTGCAATTTTCAGTCATACGGTGGAATTTTAGCACAAAGATGAATTTCCGTACTTCAAAGAAGAATTTTCACTTAAGTAGAAAAAAATAAATAATTGTCCACCAAAAAATGTATTTACAACCAAATACTTGAACTGTTAAGTGAATAGGACAAATTTTAGAGTAAGAACTTTTTTTATCTATGTGCTTAAGAGTGAAAGAACCAATGATCATAATCCAGATGGCATTGTTATAATTCCAAAATTAATTTTTCAACTGAAGGGAAAAAATTTAAATATAATTCTTATACCTTTCGATAAACAGTGTCCTTAGTTACTTGAAATGGTTCAAAACAGCATTTTGAGAAATTATTCTTTTGTTAGTTGTCCCTTTCATGTCTTTATACCGATTTTTTGAAAAACACAATGTTTCTATACTGAAAATGTTTTTCTTCTAGAGTATAATTTAATTTGTAATCCCACAGAAATCAAAAGGAGCCAAGTTAGGAATAAACGTGTGCTGCTGAAGATCTAAAAAGTTTTCGTGCAATTTCTGGTGATTCGCCAGAAATTGCTGAATAATCTTCCAATAATGAACACGTGCGTTATCTCGGCGAATGACCCAGTCCTAGCAGAATTTCCAAATAGACAAATTTTTGTTAAAGAAAGTTAAATTCTCATCAAAGACATGTATTTTACCACACAGTTTAATTTTTGAACATTAAAGAAGAACTTTCAACCAAATATCTAAATTAAAAAAATTAATTTTCACCAAAAAATATGTAATTTAATTTTTTTCAAGGGAAAGGAGAACTTATTTTAAAATAAGTCTTATTCCCACATTCATATCTTTATACTCGTTTTACTTTTTAGAGGTTCTTTTAATTTGTGGAATAGGCAGAAACCACAGGCAGACTGGTTAGGAGTAAATGGGTGCTGCCGAAGTTGTAGAAAGTTTTTGTGCAATTTCTGGTGATTCTCCAGAATTTGCTGAATGAGCTGCGAAGAATGGATAGGTGCGTTATCTCGACGAAGAACCTAATCTAATAAGAATTTCTAAAAAGACGAATTTTGAAAAGAAAATTAAAAATTCATGAGAAAGATGAATTTTCCAACAAGAACTTTTCTACCAAGAAACATGAAGTTTGAGTCTAAACAGGATGAACTTTAATCCAGAAAAGATGAATTTTAAATCTAAAAAAGGTGAAATTTCCCTCAGAAGAGACATAATGGTAACAAAGCAGTGGAATTCTTGAACAACAAAGATAAATTTCTTAACAAAATAGTGGAATTTTCAACAATAAGGTGGAATTTAACCACAAAATTAAATTTTCGAAGTTAAAAGAAAATTCTCAACCAAACAGATGAATTCAAGACAAATGAATTGTCAGAAATAAAAATTTATTTACAATGAAATAGTTGAACTTTCAAGCAAATGGGACGAAATTTAATTTAAGACCATTTTTTTAGTTCTGTGCTTAAGAGAGAAAGAACTAAATGATTATAATCCACATGTCATTCTTATAATTCCAAAATAATTTTTTAAGTGAAAGGAAAAATAATTTTTGCATAGTTTTAATGCGTATCGATAGAAATTAACATAATTTACTTGGAATCGTTTAAATAGAATTTATAAAAATTAATCCTTTCATAGCTGTCACTTTCATGTCTTCATACTTATTGTGTGATAAACCTAATAAATTTCTATCGTGAAAATGTTTTCCTTTCAGAGTATAATTTTATTTGTGGGATAGTTAGTAGCTACAAGGAGCCAGGTGAGGAATAAACGTGTGCTATCGAAGCTGCAGAAAGTTTTTGTGCAATTTCTGGTGATTCACCAGAAATTGCTGAATAAGCTGCCAAGAATGACCAGTTGCGTTATCTCGACGAATGACCCACTCCTAGCAGAATTTCAAAAAAGACGAACTTTTTGAAAGGAAGTTAAATATTCTCTGTACATACAGTTTGGTACCTCCTAAAGGGTAAGGATTCGTCCGCTGTGCTCTTGTGGAATTTAGACGCAGTTGGATTAGAGACTGCTATCCTTCAATTTATGGGGCGGTCGAGAATTTAATATTCTTGAAGGGTTGGCATCGGGACACGTGCCGTCGCAAAAGGCGAGATCTTCAATATAAGAAGTTTCTCTAAGGCCCTTTTCCAGGATGCACATTTTGCATTTAAGGAAAGGCTAACGGTCTTTCTCAATAAGGATTTTTCCTTCTTTGACAATTTCGCTTGCAGGACTACTATCGAATCAATCTTTTTTAATCAACAATAGAAAAAACTGTTTTAAACTAGTGTCGATTCTGATTGGTCAGATTCAATTTATTAGCATAATATAAAACAGATATTCAGCTCATCAATATTACAAGTTTGGTACTGTGGATGGTAGGGCCAAATCAGTTTTTTTGAAAAATTAGCCTGGAGCTTACAATTTTGACCCAGATTGGGATTTTTTTCAATTTAGGTAATTTGTGTAAAAAATTTATAAATTAATTAATTCACTCCTCATAAATAATATTTTTTTAAATGTTTTTTTCATGTTCACAAATTTATAAGTGAAATTTTGACTTCAGATTAAAAATACTCAGATGCTTTCTTTTTAAATTCTTTTTTCGAAAAATGGAAGAGCAATGCCGTCTTACAATTATTTCTAATTTTAGGTATTTTTAATATTACAAACAAATTTTTCTATAGTAACAAATAGTTCTATTTTTAATCCCAGGGATACATTTTCAACTAGAATAACGCACCTTTAATTAGAATAGTTCAAATTGCAGTTTAAGAAATTAATTTAGAACAAGAAAGAATGGATTTAAAAATAAAGAATTAAATTAACAACCAAAGAGGAGAATCCTTAAAAAATTAATTTTAGCGACTTAGCTGATCTCTCAACCAAATAATTAAATTTTAAAACAAAAACGGTAAATTTTAAACAAAATAATTCAAGTTTCTTCCACCTATTTAATTGGAAATTTCATTATTTTATTCAAAACACAATTATTTTGTCAATAAGTCATATTTTTTAGTTCAAAAATCAGAATTAAACTATTTATTTGAAAATTATTTTTATTTTTTTAAATTGAAAATTCAAGTACTTAAATAAATAAAAAAATAATAATATATTTTAATGATATTTTATCCCTTTCTTTAGGAAACTTATCTTCTTGGTTAAAGAATCAAGTTCTTGTTTCGAAATTAATTTTCATGGTTGAATAATAAATGCTATTCTTAAAAATTAATTTTACAAGATTCATAATTTTAGTTGGAAATTTTTTTCTTTAAGTAAAATCTTAACTATATTGCTAAAAAAAAATTTTTCTTTTGTTGAGAATTAATTTTTTTCACTAAAAATGTAAACCTTCAAGTTTTTTGTTAAACAATTTTTTTTTAAATCTTCAGAAAAAATAAATATTTTTTGTTAAAAGTTCTACCTTTCCTAAAAAATCGTCTTCGTTTATCAAATGCTAATATTTTTTATTTTAAAATAATGTCCTTATTTGTTGAAATATTAACTTTTTTATATTCCGTTTAAATTTTTTTTTCTTAAAGAATCAACTAATATGCTTCAAGTTGAACTTCTTCAAAATAGAGTCCACTTTTTTTAGTTTTAAAATTAAACTACTTTGTCTAAAATTAAATTTATTGTTAAATATTCATATTTTTGTTTGAAAAATAAGCTATTTTCTCAAAAACTCATTCTTTGAAAATTCTTATTATGAATTAAAAATTTTAAATACTTTGGTAGAAAATTGAGTTATATGGTTAAAAATTAAGGCATTCACATTAAAAACTTAAAAATTCTGTTAGAATATCGTATTTTTAACATTTGAAAATTGGTATTTTATCTGGAAATTATGCTTTTTATTTTTATTTCAAATTTGTAACTTATGACTTTAAAATTTAATTATTAGCCTAAATATCGGTTCAGAATTTAATTATTTTCTCAAAAATTGACAATGTTTAATTCAATTTAACTGTTTAAAAATTTCTGTTTCCTTTTTGCTGCGAAATTAGTTTTTAAACAGAAAATTCGTTAATTACATTCTTGATAAAAATTGTTTGTTTCTCGTTGAAAAATAAAAAATTTTGTAGAAAATTCATTTCTATTACTTCAAAATTAATTTTCATGTTAAAAAATGTTCTATCGTGGTACAAAAATCAACTGTTTTCTAAAATATTCTACTTTTTATTTCGAATTTGTTGAAAATTCGTATTTCCTGGTTAAAAACTTAAAATAATAATTTTTTTGTTGGAAAACTCTTGTAATGATAAAAATTATTCAACGATTTCATTTTAAGCTCGTTTTTTCTTTGTTAACAGTTAATTTAAATTTCTTATAATTTTTGGTAAAAATTAAATTATTTTGTTAAAAATAATAAATAAATAATTTTTGTTAGTATAAAAATCGACAGTTTTAAAAAATATTTGCCTTTTTGGCTTGAATTTGTTAACAGTTAATTTCGCTGAAAATTTGTCTTTTATTAGAAAAGTATTCTTCTTCGTTAAAAATCGGTCTCTTCGATAAAAAATGCAACGATTATATTAATTGACCCATTTTATTAGATTCATTTTTTAAAAGAAAATGTGACTCTCTTGTAAAAAATTTGACCTTCTGGTTTCAAAATTCATTGGTGTTGAAAAAAAATAAATATATTCTCAATAACTATTTTTTTCTAAAAGCAAAATATTCCTTTTTAGCCGAAAGTTCAGTCATATCACTTGTAACTTTAATGACTAAATTTAGTTTGAAAATGGACTTCGTGAATGAACTTATGCATAATATTACGCCTTGTTATTATTTAAAGGACTTAATCAGCCTGAGCTTGTGAATTAGATATAAACCTCTCTGAGTTTCGTGTTGGGATTTAACGCCTCCAAGAAAGTTCTGGAAAGTATGAACTAAGTTGAAAGATCGCGCACGAGCAATTTATGTTAATTAGGAGTAATTTCTTGCTCCGCGTACTTTCCACAGGATAAAACGTAGCGCAGCAGATTTCTGCACTGTCTGCGTCAGCTTTTGAGACAAGGGCTTACAAAATTTCAATATTATCAAGTTCACTCTTATAGAGTAATTTTCTCTTAAAAAGAATTTCCAGTATCATTGATTAAAAATAATAAAAATTTAAATATTCCATTTTTGGTAGAAAATTAATCGCTTTCAGATAAAGATTCAACTTTTTGCTGTAAAATTCAATTTTGTTGTAGATAATGATATTCCCCAAACTCTCGCTTTCAGTCACCCCGTTTTTAGCCTTCCTAGAACTGCCGTCTCACGCAATTTCTCAGGGAAGTGTCTTTATAACTTTATTTTCTCGACCATTGTTTCTGTTGCACACTCAAGACCTGACATAGTTCTCCTTGACTTCGAGAAGCGAACCATGTTCGTTATCGAATTTTCGGCATCAGCTGACAAAAACATTATAGCCAAAGAGAATGAAAAGAAAGAGAGATATAGAGACCTTGTAAGGGAGTAGATTAGCTTTTAATCCAAAAATTATGAATTTTCAATTTAAAAAAAAAATAATATTCTCTTTAAACATACATGTTTTTGACAATTCAGTTAAAGTTTTAAACAAAAAGGATTAATTTTAAAGAAAGTAGTGTAATTATCAACAGAAGCCTTGGAATTTTTAATCACAAAGCTGAATTTTCGAGTTTCAAAGTAAATTTTTTAACCAAATAGTTGAATCAAAAAGAAAATTGTCGAACAGAAACTTGTGTTTAAAACCACGTTGTTGAACCTTTAAGCAAAAGGGACTAATTTTAAATGAAATAATCTTATTCTTAACCAAATATCTTAATTTTAGAAATAAAAGCATACATTTTCGAGAAGAAAGTCGAATGTTTTAAAAAAATTTTAAGGAACAGATAAATTTCGAAATTATTAAATAAAAAATTTAGAATGTTTAATGACAAAGATGATTTATTTACCGAATAGTTGAATTTCCAAAAAAAAAAATTAATTTTCAATTAAACAGTTGAACTTTCAAGTAAAGGGGACGTATTATTAACCAAAATTTTAAATTTTTCACAAGTAGTTGATTTTTGAATGAAAGAAATATGTTTTATGAAAAACATTTATTGTTGATATATCAACCAAACAAGATTTTAATTTTTAATCAACAGCATCTAAATGAAATAAAAAAATTGAAATTTTAAAAATAATTTTTGATTTCTCAAAAAAAAAACAAATTAATTTTTTCCAAAAGTTAAATTTTTGACAAAAAGGGACACCATTTCTGGAAACATAGATGAATTATAAAAAAACATTATCCACAATAGAGTTCAATTTTTATCTAAAAATATTTTTTAGCCAACAGAGCAAACAAATGTTCACAAAATTGTTGAATTTTCAAAAAAAGGGGAATTCTTTAAAAAACAGTATAATTTTTGTCCCGATAATATTACTTTTTAACGAAAAAATTTATATTGAACCCAACGGTTAAATTTCACAAAAAAATAATAGAATTTCCAATTCAAAAATATAATTTAAAACGAAGTCAAGTTTGTATCCAAAAAACAAGATAAATATTTAATTTTCAAGAACGTCAGTTTTCAAGCAAATAATTTAATTGTAAGCACAAATTTGCACTCTAAAAAATTGTTTTTCAACAAAAAAAACAATGAATATTCAAACAAAAGAGTTCAAATTTCCATCAAAGAGATAGATACTCAACTAATAAAATCACTTTTTAAAAACAATTTTAACTTAAAATCAAGTAATTAAATATTTAATGAAAATTACTTTTCTACTAAAGTAGAGGAATCTACAACCAAATACATAAACAGTTATTTTATTTGTTGAATTTGAAGTATAAATAATTAATTTGCTGCTAAAGAGAAGAATATTCAACTAATAAAATTATTTTTCAAACTGTTTTGATAGTCAAACAATTAATTAAATATTTAATCAACAAGTTTTTGTTATGCGAAAAAATATAAATTTACAACAAATTAGTTAAACTATCAACCAATTTGTTGAACTTAAAACTAAAAATAATAAATTCTTAACTAAAGAGATGGATATTCAACTAATAAGACAAATTTCCAACAAACTATTTCAATTTTCAACAAAGTAATTTCATACTCAATCAATAATATTATTTTTGTACCAAAAAGCACGAAATCACAACAAAACACTAAGTTTCCAACTAATTTTTTTTAAATTTTTAACCACAAATGCTTAACTCCAAAGCTGAAATGGAATATTTAATGTTTTAGTAAAAAAAATTGTTGAATAAAACAAAAAACAATAAAAAAATAGTTTTGAATTTTGAATTTAAAACAGTTGAATTTAACTAGAAAGAATAAATTCTTACAGAAAAAATGTATAGTTGATATAGCAATCTAAAATATTTTAATTTTTAATAAACAGTATCTAAATTAAAACAATTAAGTCGCATTTGAAAAAACCTGTTGAATTTCCAACAAGAGTAAATTGGATTTTTCAAAAAGTTAAATTATTTTTTTTAACTGTTTTGATGGTCAAACAAATTATTAAATATTGAATCAACAAGTTATTGTAATGCTTAAAAATATTATTTAAAAATTATAAAGTAAAAAAATAAAAAAAATATACATATATAATAA
>JAAAKG020145906.1:0-10782 GCA_010014905.2 Druon quercuslanigerum
TTTCTAATTAGTCTTACAGGTGACTATAACATATATTTCGATCATCAAAATCGGTTGGGTAGTTTTCGAGAAAAATGTCTTTTTTACTTTTCTTTCCTTGTCCATAACTCCCCTAAAAATAAAATTTGTAAGTTATCCTTTGTAGGAATTTTATGCTACATCCATGTCCATCTATAGTGGTAATATGAATTTGATGCGTGCGGGGGCAACTTTTGCATGCTTACCCCCCTAGGCCCTTTTTTGTCATAAAATGTCGAATTTTAAACATTTCTTTTCTATGTCATTCTATTGTTTTAAATTAATAAATGAAAATTTTTCAAAGTTTTGAATATATTAATGTACTATTTCAAACTAAATATATTACGAATTCATCAATGTTGAATACAATTTTAAGTTCAAATTTGGATTTTAATGATGTATTTATTATTGCAAAATCTGTAAAGTTTTGAAATAATGAACTTTTAAAAACAGAGCATTTTGTAATTTCAAAAGATTCAGCATTTATTCAAATAGAAAAACATGGACACACATAACTGACCTCTTAGACTTCTGAAGTTTTTACTTTATCATCAAAGAAGGTATTAGATTTGTGTAATATTTGACTCCCCCAGTTTCTGTCAGATGTCTATGTTTTGAGTTTCCCTGAATCCGAAAAACAGATTTTTTACGAATGCCTCTGTCTTTCTGTATGTCTGTATGTTTGTATTTCTGTCTGTCTATTTCCCCAATAACTTTTTAAAAAATTAACCAGCTATTTTAGATCAAAATTCAAAAAGAGAGCATATTTTAAAAATTTTAGAGACCACTTTTTTCAAAATTCAAAAATTCTCTGTACGAATATTCATAGTATTTAAAAAGGCGAACAATTTATCCTTGTGACTTTTTTTGATTAAACCAAAATTTTCCAGTCATAGCATTTACAAAATTCCAAAAAACACACGAAAATGAACATTTTAAGCCAAATACCGCACGATATGAAAAAAGTTAAGAAAAGAAAAATGTTGCTTTTCGAATGCCCTACAAAATTGTCATAAAAACTTTTGGAATTTTCTTGAAAAATCGAACATTCAAATTTTTACGGCGTAAAAAATAATGGAAAATCCAAAAATTGAACTTTTTCGTTCAAACTATGCAAAAATACGGTAAAAGATGATTCGAAAAAAATGTGCATTTTAAAAAGATTTACAAATTTGTTATCAATAAATTTTTGATAGGATGCGTAGTTATCGCTTTAATTGTGAGAAACACGAGAAAAATTTGCCCCGCTGCGTGGGAATATTCTCATTACAACTTTTGCCTTTTAATGTTTTTTTCGTTTCGTGTGAGAGGTTTCAAAAAATTTAGTTTTTGTGTGTTTTTAATGCTATTTTTACGATTAAAACCATAAATAGAACTACCAAAAAATGATTCGTGACAAATTAATTTATTTTTACATTCTTATCAGAGCAGTTCAATAAAGTTTTATCTTTCTAATTCTTGTCAAATGTCCACGTTTTGAGACCCCCTGAAACTAAAAAATAAGTTTTTGCGAATATGGCTATTGTTATAAAATAAAGGTCAAGTTTGTTAGCCAGCCATTCAAATTCAAAAAGTCAGCGCATTTTATATATTTTTGAGACCACTTTATTCAAAATTCCAAAATTCTCTGTGCGGATGTTCATAGTATTCAAAAATACGAACAATTTATCCTAATGTCTTTTTTCACATAACCAACAATTAACAGAGTTATAGCATTTACACAATTTCAGAAAACATACGGAAAGGAACATTTAAAACCAAATAACGCACGATATGAAAAAAGGCAAGAGAATAAAAACGTTGATTTTTGAACGCCCTACAAGATTGTAATAAGAACTTTTTGACTTTTCCTGAAAAAAAAGAAAATTAAAATTTTGACAGCGTAAAAAATAATGGAAAATCCAAACATTACATTTTTTCAATAACATAAGTTTTCTTAAAGAATGCGCGTTACTTTAAACGAGACAATTAAACTACATCTTTTTTAATACCAATTCATGTTATACATTGTAATAATATACAATTATGGAAATGACATACAATTTGACGTACAGATTCGAGTGAACAATTACTTATTTGTGGCTTTATAAACAATGAAATTTGTATAAATATACGCTCCGCTAAAAGCCACAATTTTCTAGTTATTACCGCTTACCTTTCTTTATATCCTTAATTTTACCATAAACAATATAATTATCTTGGGTAGCATTTTCCATATCTCACCCTTATTGTTTATAACTATTGCTACTAACAAAAGCGCTCAATTATGAAAATCGATTTTAAAAAATCGAAATTAAATTTTTCGCCCTAGTGATATTTTCTCGAATTACGAGCTATTATTTATTTATGGCCTTATGAACAGTGTATTTTTTATAAATATGCGCTCCCCTAAAAGCCACAATTTTCAAGTTATTAGTGATTACCTTTTTTTATATCCTTAATTTTTCCATTAAAAAAGTTATTATCTTGGGTAGCATTCTCTATATCTGACCCTTATTGTTTATAACTATTGTTATTAACAAAAACGCCCAATTAAGAAAATGGATTTTTTCCTAATTTTATTATTAATCTATGGAACAAAGTAAAACTTTTCACTCGCATGATATTTTCTCATATGACGAGCCACTATTTATCCACAGCCTTATAAACAATGTTATTATCGAGTTATTCATGCTATCGCTAATAACTTTAAAATTGTGACGTGAAGTGAAGCGCATATATATAAAAAATACATTGTTTAGAATTACATAAATAAATAATGGCTCGTAGTACGAGAAAATATCGAGAAAGTGAAAAGTTTTATTTTGTTCCCTAGATTAATACAAAAATTAAGAGAAAATCTATTTTCTCAATTCAGCGTTTTTGTTAATAACAATAGTTATTAACAATAGGGGTTACATATAGAAATTGGTACCCAATATAATTAGATTCTTTATGATAGAATTAAGGATATAAAGAAAGGTGATCGTTAATATTTTAAAAAATAATGGCTTGTAGGGTAGCCCATATTTATAAAAAATACATTCTTTATGAGGCCATAATTAAATGATGGCTAGAAGTACGAAAAAATATCACTCAAGTGAAAAGTTTATTTCGTTCCATAGATTAATATGAAAATTTAAAAAATCCATTTTCTTAATTGGGCGTTTTTGTTAAAAACAATAGTTATAAACAATAAGGTCAGATATAGAAAAAGATTGATCTGGATGATTGTTTATTAATAAATGAAAAGTCAAAAGACTTTTTAACAACAATTTAAGGAGAGAAGTTTTTATTCGATCGAAAGATTTATTTTTCCTTTCAAGAGATCTATCCTCGATACAGACAGTGTACAAGTTTATAATGTTTCGAAGCAAGTAGATTCTGAGGTAACACTGTGAAAATATGCAAAAAAGTTTTATTTTGGCTCATCCATGTTAAAAATGATTTTATAAATTTTTTTTGTGAATAAATAATGAAATTGTTTTAAAAAATTGTTTAAACAAAAATTGACCCATATTTCAAAAACCTACCCAAGATATTCATGCTCATGGTCCTTTTTTGACCTTTTAAAAAAGAGTAATCTGGGGACCTATTATAGACCTATTATAGACCTATTATATTGGAAGATTCTCTTTGTGATGAAAATTATCAAGAAGTGATAGAGAATTTTTTTTCATGAAATATCTTTTGAAAAAATCAAATGTATCGATGTTTTGTCAAAATTTTCATTCATGAATGAAAGAATCTATCAAAGCCTAACCTCACATTTTCTACATCCATTAAGCACTCAATTATCATTCTAAGCTTTGATTAATTTTGATCGATGAATATTATTAAATGAGTATCAAACAAGTCACTTCTTGCACGTGTGTTAGTGATCGTAGATCGCGGGAAGCTATAAATACATTATTTTATTAACACACGATCATCTTATAGAACAAGCTGGATCATCGCACTGAACGATGATCAATTTCATTTTTGTGCAACTGTAGAGAGTGAAGATCAGCGCATTCCGTTTGAGCGCACTCTGATTCTACACCGCACCGTCTGATTTATTAACACTTCACACCGTCTTTCGCACCGGAACAATGCAAGAACTGTCAATGACCGCACTTGCGGAGATTAAAAAGGTACGCTCTCACGTTCGACACCGTTTATTGTAAATGTTAAGTCCAGTCGAGGTGGACTTGTCTTAAGACGAGAAGTTTAAGGATTGAGAAGTAAACAGAATTTTTTCGAAAAAAAGTTATATTACCAATTCAGGGCTTTAATATTTTCCAGGGTCAAAATTGCAAAAGTTTTCGTTAATGAATCTCTTGTCCATTATACTCCGACCTCTGCAAACTTTGGACTCCATCGGCAGGGCCTGCGATTTCCAGGAATGTTGACATCTGCTAAGAAATATAATGTTACGACCGATAGAATTTGTAACTTTGTAATAAATTATTTAAGCTTTTAAAATTCGGAACCTTTCCGTCTAAAGAACTACAGGCATGCACAATTTTCTGCAAAAAGATTAAAACTGTGCTTTTCTAGAAGTATCTAGTGAACTGTTAGTGATAGGAAAAAATGAATAACGTTTTTAGATTTGCTATTCAAAGAAAATAAATATTTTATAAAAATAAAGTCTCACTCGAAGCCAGGGACGAGATTTACAAGAACATCCTGCCTATGTTTTGAATAAAGACTTAGCCAAGACGAATTATTTTTACTCGGGTAAAACTCAAAAGTCGAGTCCTACCAAAAAAGATTTAAAAGAAAAAGTACTGCTCGCTCCACATCATACGTGTCGTTTCGCTTAGTTTTAAAATTTTAGCATGGTTCTAAGTATTTTGCTCTCAATTTTTGACGTGCTATCATTTGAACTCGTTGCATAGCAATCATACCCCCTACATTGTATTTCTTTGGTGCTCTTCGTCGTAGGTGCTTTCCTTGTTGTGCTTGACAATTCTTACTGCATTTCTCACGAAATTCTTTCTACAACAATTCTTTGAGACATAGATCTTCCATGTACCTCATAGGAACTCCAATCAATAATTTGAAGGAGTTTGATCCAACGCTACGTTCATAAGTTGAATTGAAAATATATTGCAGCTTGTCTACATACTGATACCATTTACTTGGATTTTCTACGGACAGCTTAATGAGTATAGGAATGATGGGTAAATTGATTCGCCCCATCTGTCTATTAGCACGTAGTAGACCTGTTTTTATAATTGAATGCTTGATTCCTTCGCCTTCACAGTATTGTCGAAAATCCTCTGATAAAAAGCTGTACCTCTATCCGTTTTTATAAAACTAGGAATTCTATGTGGAAAGAGTGTAGTGTGATACATGGCTTCTGAAGTGACTTTAGAAATCTTTCTTGATTTCCTTCCTTTCTATTAGCGATAATACATCGAACACAGTTGGAGATGTATTTTTTTACTTTAGTCTTCAGTTGAGCAATGTAATATCTCTGCTTGATGCTGCCTTGCGTTCTCTTGACAGATCCGTGCCCTTTCTCTTGCTTATTCTTTAGTACATCCGTTTCCATTGAAGATGAAACCATGAGTAAATCGATGCCATCAGTAAACTTGTATAACACTCCTCCTCGCAAACTGTACTTATCCTCATTCTTATCCAGCGTAACACGTTTTATTAGCTTCACTTCAAAATCTTCTTCTTGCAATTTAACTATTCTGGCCGTTATATCATCAACTTCAATACTCAAAACGGTGTGCCTGCTTAGAGCATCCACGTGACGCATTCGCGATCCTGGTCTATGTTCGATTTTGTCTCAATTTCTTCTGCCCATCTCCATATCTTCGGTTAAATTTCTTCCTTTCTAATCGCCTGGTTAAATTCTAAGCAGTCGGATACTAGCTTAAACTGGATGCCCAACAAATAGGTACGAAACTTCCTTAAAGCTTCAATCATAGCTAAGACTTCCAACTCATAGCTATGAAGGTTTTGTTGTTCAAGACTCGTTTTGTGGCTCATAATATGAACTGGGTGAAGGTGGCCATCTTCTGCGCATTTTTGTAATAGAATGGCTCCAAAAACTTCCTTGCTAGCATCAGTGTGGAGCTCTGATTCCTGAGTGAGTGCGGCATTTAAACTACTAAACGCGATTCTTTGTGGTTCTTCAAAGCGAATGAAAGAAGAACGTCTGATTCTTTTGGAGTATGTCACTCAAGGGTTTGTCGATGAGAGCATACGACTTGATGAATTTACGAAAATATCCGGTTAGCCACAGAAAGCTTTAGACTTCTTTCAGTGAGCTGTGTTCGAGACAGTTGACTACTGCGTGGACCTCTTCTTCTGACGGATATACCTTGTCCTTTTGAATAATTTGCTCCAAATATGAAATTCTTTCGTTCATAAACTGACAACTTAAAATTTATTTTCAATCCATAGCTACTACAAAGATCAATTACAAGCTTCAACATGCCAAGTTCTTCCACCAGATTACTGTACGATACAATAAAGCTGTTCGTTACAATTAAGGTATATTTTGGACTTGATTAATTAAGACCAACATGAAAGAATCCATTTCTCAAATCGACAGTACTGAATACATTCGCATCTTATTGGATAAGGATCCTTTTTAATTTTCGGATTCAATTAACGATAATCTACGCAAACACGATGAGTTTTAATTAGCTTAGGGGTGATTGTCAAATTGCAGGCAAACTTGAAGTCCCAGTAATATAACATTTAAATATAAGCGTTTACTTATTTTTATTTTTACTTAATAAATACTTATTATGATCTTCTGAAAAATGTTCCTTTCGTTTTTTTAAATTTCTGTTCCTACTGAATTCAACTTCATATAAGAACACCCCAAACGTCATTAGCGTTAGGTGTCCCAACATCACTTTGTGCAAGGAGATACAGATTTTCACCTTTGTTTTGGCAGTTAGCCTAAAAAACGTCTAATGTCTCATATTCGTAACCTATAGAGAAACAAAACTTTAATTTATGCAAACTTTTCAAGCCAAACAAACAATATTGTGTAAACCTTAAAGTCTGTCCCTCGATTTTTGTCGTTTTAATCGCCATTTGCGTGAGTTTTGTTGGTAGTAAAATATTTGTAGTTACAGTTGAGTAATATACACAGAATTATTAAACATATTTTTTTGTAAATTGAATAATAAAACTCAAAAGTACATTTTGACAGCAAAAGCGTCATCACAGATATTGCATAAAAAAAATTTCGAAGTAAAAAAATATATAAACCATTTCGTTACCTGCTCAGAAGATTTATATAAATACATATTAAAAAAGGATAAAGTTCTTTGGTTTCCTGTCGTCATTCGTGTGGTGTAGTTATATCGCGTGTATTTGCGCATCCGCGAGGATCAGCTGGGCTGATTTGTTCATTATTCCCTAGCCTCCGTTTTCAAATAGAGATCAAACGTTTTCATGAAAAGTTTCCAGAATGTGCAATATTTGTTCTATTCTTTTATAAATTCTTAACCTACACAGTATATTTCCTCGAAGATGTGTGCAGTAATAAAAAGCTTTATTTTAAAAGGAAAAATGCACTGCAATATTTATTAGAAAAAAGTATAAGTAGGTATTATTATTATGATAAATGTTTAAAATTTTAAGCTCTATCGAAAGTATCCTCGATAAAATCCGCGAGGAATTTGACATTGCTAGAGGAAAACAGCGAATCAGTCAATTAATCCTCACGGTTTTCCCGTGTATAAAATTATTGGGAAACTATTCGAGACCAGAATAGCCCATCCTTCACGTTAAAAATGATTTCCTAATTTGAATGCGTTACAGATTTTAATCTTTTGAAGGCTCGCGGCTCTTTTTCAACAAACTCCCTCCTAAACTAAAGTTTGCCTGCAATTTTACATCACTCTTATACGTTTCATTTATGTTCTTTACTTATCGTCTAACATCTTTGTCGGCAATCCCATCAATATTACTTTGAATTGCCGGTGTTATCTCTATTGCGGCTATGATGTTTGTTTCATCAGATTTTACAACTTTAACACCATCTTTATCAAAATTCAAATGCACTTCATTTAATATATGTGGACCGATAATAACTCTGTGATTCACATCATCAACAGATGCCACATGAAGATTCAATAAAAGTTTATTTTAAACAAGTATCTTGTAATTTCAAAGATTGAAAATGGACAAATTCGTATTCATTTATTAAGCTATTCGGACGGCGTCCATGTCTACAAACGCTAATATTTTTACATTTTCAATCTCAATCACTTTAAGTGGCTCGGATTTATTTACTGTATTAATAATATTGACAAGAGTCCACCAAATCTACATTTTTAGTTGTCTTGGTCTTTTTGTCTGTAACTTCTTTTTTTTTACATGTTTATCTTTAGAAAAAGATTGATCTTTATTAATATTTCCCCGCAGTTTCTCATAATTTTTCAACTTCTCCTTAAGTTTATTTACAGACTTCACATCATGAAGAATTACTTTATTAGTTGCACTATCGTTAATAGCATTAATTACGTGCACAAATACAGCTTCCATCTCAGTATCATCCCGCGATGCTAGTTCGCGCATTACTATAAAATATTCTTGAACACATTCGGATTCTTTAATTTTGCGCCGAGAAATTATATTTTGCAACTGCGCATATTCATTTTTCACTTTCTTACTTCCTAACCTCAAAGAACTATGTGGTTTCGAAAATAAAACAATTTTTAGGGCATTAGAGCATCAATGATTAGAATTTTTTAAACTTGATTTGACTTTCAAATTTCACCGTATTCTTCACGATGAGCCTTAAAAGGCAATTCTCGCATGAAGCAACCTTTTTTAACCACCCTGTGGCCGGATTAAACGTCCTAACCCCGGCCGGTATTAAAGCCGGAATCCGTCCAGTTTACAGTGACGTTTTTAGTCGGATGCCGCCAGGATCCCCGGCCGAAACCTGGATAAAACTGTGGCTATCCGCCCGTGTACTGGTTGGGTCCCTGTTTTCATTCTTAGATACATTGCCAAATAAAGTACAACTTTTATTTTTCAAAAATATTTTAATACATTTCTTCCTTATTTTGCATTAACCTTTATTCACAGTTATACTGAACAATGTTTCCTATCAATAAATCAGTGGTTTCTACGAAAAATAGGCTATCTCTTTGTTACCGTTAAGAATTAGGCTAATTTCATTTATCTGACTTTTCAGGAGGAATAAATAACCTATTATTTTTCGAAACATTTCCTACGAATTCAAAACTCCAGTATTTTGTATTACAGTTTGTAATGTAATTTAGGCTCCTACAACTTACAAAATAAATTTTTTTTTTATATTTTTATTTCTTTTAACACTTCTACGTGTTTAATAAATTCCATACAAAATAAAAATAGCCTAATTCTTAACGGTAACGAAAAGATAGCCTATTCTTCGTAGAACCCATAGAAATGTATATAAGTAAAATTTAAAATGAACATAACTTTGAAACAGACGTATTTTAATTGTCTTGTTTGTACAATAAAAAAAGTGCGGAATATCAAAAAGTTGTCGGAAGCAGATTTGTAGATCTAATTCAGGGAAACAAACTTTCTGATTTCTCTCTGATTTAAATTAATTTTTTATATATAATTTAGGAGAATATTTTTGTTCAATATCCTTTTATTATATATTGTGTCGTTTTGCTGAAAATTTAATTCTTTTATATTTAATGATATTTTTATGATTATAACAAGTACTAACTGTCCTATCAAAACATTATTTATAGCAAATTTGTAGATCTTCTTTGAGTTATAATTTTGAGTATATTTTTTAGAGGATACAACTTTCTTGAAGTGATTTTTTAAATTATTATCAAACTGGTGATCGGATATCGAAAGTTTTTGAGACTTGCAAAGAGGGCAGCCATTGTTGAACATTTTCTATCTCTAGAATTTAAATTTACCTTTCGTAATATTTGGGCTTTAAATAGATTGTATGGATTTTTTTCCAATAGAAAACTGATACATAAATTTGAAACATTCATAATAAAAATAAATGCTATTTCTGAACTTTATAATTAGAGGCCATAATGTCTGAAAAGTAAATTTGCACAAGTAAAAATCAGTTCATTGTTTTGATTGTTTGGATGTTAATTGCCCATTTTAGCGTCATAATAGAAAATTAATTTTGGCAAGTTTTACTCTTTCTGCTATTAAATTATTATCTAAATTATAAAGTCTGTTAATAATTTAATAATGATGTGAAAAAAGTATTAACTAAGAAAAATAAAGGAAGGTGCAGCTATTGTAAGGAATTTGTAAGCCGCTTAAGACATACAAAGTATCTCAACAGCAGAGTGTTCATATTCTTTTATCATACTTTCACTTTACCTATTGGTTGTTGCATAATGAGCAAAGTTATGCGACAAATCTAATAGCCTTGTATGCATTTGTACCTTATAGTACTTTATAAATACGAGTTCTAATTCAATATATTTTTCTTAATATTATCTTATATGTATTACATGTTTTACTATTAAAATGAATATACGTTAAAATATTGCTATATTCTATATTATTATATAACAAAATTATATTTGACGTTCAAGAATGCGCAACAGGTAATCAAATACATCATTAAGTATAAAATCGTTTCGCGAATTCCCCAGCCGGAAGTTGCTAATGTTGATTCCGATCGGTGAACCGAGGTATCACTGTGTAGTATACGTAATGATGGTAGATTGTTACATAAATGAAAAATTACAAATTGGCGTTCATTGCCATGCTGCAGGGTCCAGTCAAGGCATAGAGAACGATTTATTTTAGATTATACGAAAGGCGAATAAATGACAATGT
>JAAAKG020145907.1:0-10782 GCA_010014905.2 Druon quercuslanigerum
ATTTTTTTCTCAACAGTTTTATAAATATCATTAGGGCTCAGAGAAGTTTTTTCTAAAATTTTACTTCAATTGGACCAGCTGCTGAAAAAATATGATTTTTTAAATATATATTAAAAAAAATAATAATAATAGATGATTTTTTAAATATATTTTAAAAATAATAACAATAGATAATTTTTTAAAAATTTGAATTTTTAAATGCTTTTATTCGACGCATCGCACGGTTGTCGAGCCTGGTTTTCAATCTAGTTTCTCAATTTTTTTTATAAATAAATAAATTTGACGAAAAAATGGCAATTTTGTATCTTGACATTCCCGATGCTCTTCAATAATAGGAAAATTGCAGTAATAGCGGAAGTTTCATAAATTTATGTTATATAATAATATTCCATCATGATACAATAAACAAAAAAAAAATTATAAACAAATTATTTGTTGAAAATTTGTTTACTATAATTTTCAATAATTTAACGTTCTTTAAGTTATATTACAAGAAATTTAAACGTAAACAATATTTTAATGGAAAAAATTTCTCCTTCGACTATGGTTGTTAATATTATAAACAAATTTAATAAGCAAATGCATTATTCAGGCATTTATCGTCAGAAAAATTGGTTTTTTTTATGTCCATTTTTTAAAATTTGGAACCTCATGATAATTTCAGAAAAATTCATAATTGGTTGATGAATTTTATGATTTTATCAAACAAATTCAATAAATAAATGCATATATTGGGTATTTGTCGACGGGAAAACTCGTTTCGTTCAATGTCAGTCCTTTTAATTGAGAACTTGATGTTTATTTCAGCAACATTCATAATTAGGTAATTCATCATTTTTCAAATTTTTCGTAAATAATTAATTTTTTAATTAAATTTGTTTAAATAAAAATAAAATTCATTAAATTGTTATGGATTTTGAATGCCCAAAAAATGCATTTTTTATTAAATTTTTTTTAAAACCATAAAATTTATGAACTAATTATGAATGTTGCTGAAATTAACATGAAGTTCTCAATTAAACAGACTTCTATAAAAAAACGATTTTTTTGTCAACAGATGTCCAAATAATGCATTTGTTCATTAAGTTTGTTTACAAATTAAGTAATTTATGAAATAATTATGAATTTTGCTGAATTTAACATGAAGTTCTCAAATTAAAAAGACTGAAATCGAAAAAAACTAATTTTTCGTCAACAGATGCCCGAATAATTCATTTGTTTATTATTTATTATTGTATTATTATTATTTTATGATTATTTTATTTATTATTCATTTGTTTAAAAAAAATTATCAAATAGTGATGGATCTTGCTAAAATTATCATGAAGTTTCCAATTAAAAGGTCTGGCATTGAAAAAAACGAGTTTTTCCGTCGAGAAATGCCCAAATAATGCATTTGTTTATTAAATTTGTTTGATAAAATCATAAAATTCATCAACCAATTATGAAATTTTCTGAAATTATCATGACGTTCCTAATTTAAAAAAATTGAAATAAAAAAAATGAATTTTTTGTGAATAGATGCCCGAATAATTCATTTGTTTATTAAATTTGTTTTAAAAAATCATAAAATTAATGAAATAATTATGAATGTTGTTGAAATTAACATGAAGTTCTCAATTAAACGGACTGCCATAAGAAAACGAATTTATTATCAACAGATGCTCAAATAATGCATTTCTTTATTAAATTTGTTTAAAAAATCCTAATATTTATGAAATAATGATGAATTTTGCTGAATTGAACATGAAGTTCTCAATTGAAGGTATTGAAATCGAAAAAAACGAATTTTTCGTCAAAAGGTGCCCGAATGTATATTTGTTTATTAAATTTGTTTAAAAAAAATTATCAAATAGTGATGGATCTTGCTAATATTATCATGAAGTTCCCAATTAAAAGGTCTGGCATTGAAAAAAAAAAACAGTTTTTCCGTCGACAAATGCCCAAATAATGCATTTTTTAAATTAAATTTATTTAAAAAATTATAAAAATGATGAAATAATTATGAATTTTGCTGAATTCAACATTAAGTTGTCAATTGAAGGTATTAAAATTGAAAAAAACGAATTTTTCGTCAAAAGGTGCCCGAATATTAATTTGTTTATTAAATTTGTTTTAAAAAAAATTATCAAATAGTGATGGATCTTGCTAAAATTAACATAAATTCTCAATTAAACGAACTGCCATAAAAAAACGAATGTTTTATCAACAGATGCCCGAAAAATGCATTTTTTTTATTAAACTTTTTTAAAAAATCATAAAATTTATAAACTAATTATGAATGTTGCTGAAATTAACTTGAAGTTTTCAATTAAAAGGACTCACATCGAAAAAAACGAATTTTTTGTCAACAGATGCCCAAATAATGCATTTGTTCCTTAAATTTGTTTAAAAAATCATAAAATTTATGAAATAATTATGAATTTTGCTGAATTTAACAAGAAGTTCTCAATTAAAACGTCTGAAATAGAAAAAAACGAATTTTTCGTCAACAGCTGCCTGAATAATTCATTTGTTTATTAAATTTGTTTGAAAAAAAATTATCAAATAGTGATGGATCTTGCTAAAATTATCATTCAATTCCCAATTAAAAGGACTGGAATTGAAAAAAAAGAATTTTTCTGACGATAAATGCCCAAATAATGCATTTGTTTATTAAATTTATTTTTTTAAATCATAAAGTTCATTAACAAATTATGACTTTTTCTGAAATTATCATGAGGTTCCGGATTTTAAAAAATTGACATCGAAAAAAACGAATGGTTAATATTTAAAAAAACGTTAAATTATTGAAAATGATAGAAAACACATTTTCAACACATCATTTGTTTATAATAATTTTTTTTGTTTATTGTATTATGATGGAATATCTTTATGTAATGTAAATCTGTGAAACGTCGGCGATTTTCAATTATTATAATTATTCAATTATTATACAATTTCTCTATTATTGACGATCACCGGGACCGTCAGATAGAAAAAAATTGCCATTTTTTTCGTCGTAAACTGAAAACCTGGAAAAACCTGGAGATACCAGGGAATTTTTTTTAAAGTCAGGGAATTTTTTCAAAAGCGTAGTTATTTTTTGTTTAAATTGAAATATTAAATTGAATAACATGTTCTTTTGTTTTAAATCAGTTTTTTGACTGAGAGTTCAAGTATACTGTTTCTAGTTGAAAATTGATCGGTTTCAGTTGAAAATTTATGTTTTTTCTGGAAAATATATTCTTTTTGGTCGAATTCCATTATTTTTTATTAAATGTTTAAATCTTTTTTGATTGAAATATTAAGTTATACATTTTTTGTTCCAATTAATCTATTTCGAATGAAGATTTAATTATTTAGTTGACAGTTACTCGTTTGTTAAAAATTAATTTTTTTTTGTTAAAGATTCATTATTTTAATTAAAAATTCATCTCCTTGGTTGAACAATGAGATTTTATTGTTAAAAATTCGTTTTGCCTTTGGCTGAAATTCAGTTTTTTACTGAAAATGTTCTAGTTGCAACTGGAATTATTTTGTTTCAAATTTTTTTGTTTGTTTTTTTGTTATTGAAAATTAATATTTACTGTAAATATAACTATTTAATATTTGATTAAAAAATTATTTTTGGTTGAAAATTTTGACCTTTGGTAGAAATCAATCTTCTAGGCTGAAAATAATTCTTTTCATTGGAAATTTAATGATTATAGTTAAGATTCATTATTTAAGTTGAAGATTCATCATTTTAGTTGAAAATTCTTTGCTTTGGTTGAAAGGGAATTTTTTAACTGAACATTTAATTATTCAATTCTTGTTTAATAATTTATCTTTTTTAATTTAAAATTCATGTATTTTCTGAATACATGATGAATATTGAAAAATTGTCTTTTTGCATTTGATAACGCAAATATTTCGTTGAAAATTCATGTATTATTAATCTTTATCTTAATTTTTTTGTCTACTACTTTTTGCAAAATTGAAATCTTTTCTCAATGTTCATATTTTTGATTAAAAGTCATCTATTCCAGATAAAGATTGACCATTTTATTTGAAAATTCAATAGTTTGGTTAAAAATTTAACTAGTCATTTAAAAATGTTTTTTTTTTAATTTTAAATTGAACTTTTTTGTTGAAAATTCACATATTTAATTTAAAAATCGCCTTTCTTGCTAAACTATTTAAGTAAAAGTTAAATTAAATTTGTTTAAAAAAGTCTGTTTTTTGTGTGTGTAAGAATTTCATTTTTGGTTGAAAAGTGATCTTTTTTAGTTCAAAATTCAGCTATATTTTTGAAAATTGATTTTTTTCCGTTTAAAATATCAACTGTTTGATTGAGAATTAATGTTTTATTTGTTTGTTTCAAAATCGTCTTTTTAGTAGAAAATTAATCCTTTTGGTTAAAAATTAATCTATTTGTTTGAAAATTCATTTATATTTTTAAAAATCCAAATTTCTGTGTGAAAATTTAGGAATTTGAAGCGGTTCAAATTTAATTATTAATATACTATTCACATTATTTTACCTAAATATGCACTCAATTTTAAGTATCAGTTAGGTACAATAAAAATGTATTAAAGTTTTATTCAAATTCATGGACTTTAGAGATAAATTCGAGGAGTGATTAATTATGTTTTTAGAATCATTTAATTATTTATTTAATCTGTCATGATAAATTATTTAAGAGTGTCTTGTAATAATAATTCAATTCCTAGAAACTAAAAAGGAAATTATTTCTTCTATAAACTCGCGAAAAGTAATACACTTAACTTTCAGTTATGTCGAAGCTCAGTCATGTCCACGATCAGATATTTCAAAACGCACCGTCCAGCACGGCACACGTCTAAAGCGCACTCGTCTATCTTCTCCACCCCAATAGACATTGGTGGAGTTAAGGGGAAGTTGACATAACTGAACTGTTTTCATTACAAAGGCTTTGAGATAACTGGAAGTTGAGTGTATTTGGAAAAAGCTTGAGATACCTGGAAAAAAAACCGGGAATTGTCAGGGAATTTTTTGCAGGATTTGAGTAGACACCCTGGTAACTCATTCGGGGTTTCGACTCAATATTTTGTTACAATAAATAAATATATTTATTATGAATATTTTCTGGGTATTTACATGCATACAATTATTATTTTTTTATTATTTTAATTAAAAATTACTCACTGCCGGTCCCGCGGCGCGTTAAATAAAAGCATTAAAACATCATAGTTTTTCACTAGTTGGTCCAATTGAAGTAAAATTTTAGAAAAAACTTCCCTGAACCCTAATAAACATTTTATCCGCTGAAAGTTTATTCCAGCCCAAAGTTACGTCGATAGATTTTGCGATTTAAAATATTCAACCGACGTTTATGAAACTTCTGAGAAAAAAATTATTAACTTTTTTCTATGAGGATATGTATATACTTACATAGACTTTGTTCATAATTCTTTGTAAAGGAGAGGAAAAACATAGAGAGTATTTTGAAAGAGAGGATTGGTTGAGTGAACAATGAGAGGCTGGAGATTCAGTTCACTTTGTTCAGTTTCACAGTTTGAAAAGCAGTAGTAAACTTTAGGAAAATCCCGACGGTATCCGCGAACATTGGACGTTAGCTGAATCGTCTGCACAAAACTGTATGAGAATCTAGCTTCAACTACCATTAGTAATGAGCTTTATAAAGTTTGCAAAGTAGTACAATGCAATACAGCTCCTTCGATTGCATGCAGTACTTGCTTTTCTTTGATGTGCTTCACAGTCCACTTACCTTTCTCTACTCTGATATTAACAAACTATAATCAACCTTTTATCCAGCGGGTTCAAATTCAAAGCATAAAATATTTATCCTTTTATTTGATCAATCATGGCACGGGCTTCTTGAATTATGACTAATTGTGTGAAAGCCACTCCTTATAAAAAGTTATATCGATTTCATTGCTGGGCTCTTTCAGGAAGAACCGGAAATCGGATAAGCCCCTAGGGGCCAAATTAAATATTTTTTCCCTTGTGAAATTAAGAGTGCTGAAAATTAAAAAAAAATTAATTCCATTATTTTTTTATGTGTAAAAAGTATTCTTTTCAAAATTTCCGCGGGAAGATGAGGCATTCTGATTGAGCCAGCATCGGAATTAAATAATAAGCCATTTTTATATATTTTAAGTCATACCCGCCCTGGCAGACCGAAGGAACCGAAAGGAGCCTCTACAAAGTACCCTTAAGGGGGTACTAAGGTGTTTAACGGAAAAGCCTGGTTGTTTTATTTTATAAAATGAGTGTACAACTTCTTAAGAATATTTTGTCCAAATCTTAAGGTTATCCGAGCAAAATTGAGAAAGATGTGGTATTATCGGCGATTCCCGACTCGCCAAATGACCTGCTAAGGTTACCCCCACCATTGCATTCAGCGAGTTACCCCTCACTTGCTTTATCGCGCCTGGAATTATATTTTGGAAGGCTGGCATACCGGGCGATGGTCAATTCCGCACCAGCTACCTGTGTGCCGTCCCCCACTACGCGGCTTCACCTCACACCGTCGAGCTGCTGCCACTGAGCTTCGTCAGCGGAGGGGCCTTTTCCACTAGTAGTGGGGGAACGGTACACAGGTATCTGGCGCGGAATAGTCATCTGCCCTTGAAATTACTATCCATTGCACTTATAATCCCTTTGTATTAATAATGCTCATTCATAGATTGTCTATTTATTATGCTAATTTGGAAGGCTTACAATTTAAATTTATTGTTTTGAAGACCTTTAAACTGGAAATTGAAAACTTCACAAATTTAACCATTTTTAACGTTTTCAATTTAAAATTCATTAACCTTATAACTTTGAATTGTAAAAAATTGTACATTGAGACGTATTTAATATAATATTAACACAAGAGTTGCGTTTAATAAAAAAAATAATTAAAAAGTTAAGAATAACTAATATTGTAAATAGTGTTTGTAACAAAATATTTTAATTTTACGTATTTCCAAGGTTGCATTTTCCTTCATTGTTTTCAATTATTGCAAATCTTTCTAAAAATAATATATCTTCAATAATTTGCGAATTATAACAATTTAAATGTTTCTGAACACTTTAGATAAACAAACACAAATTTTTAGCAGTTAACGTAGAAAAAATTCGGTTTCTAAATCAAAATGAGAATGAATAATAGCGCTGTGTGCTAAGATTCACTCAGTAAAAATTCATGGAATATTTTATAATTAATACTTAACTATTATAAATTGTTTATAAAAATATTTTTTGTTATAGTTTACCAAATATTATCAAACAGATATTATTTTTAGAAATATTTGCAACAATTCATGTCTTTTCTGTAAAATTCGTCTTTTTTATTGAAAATTAATTTGGTTAAAAATTCATTTTTTTCGGGAAAAATTACTCTCTTTAAATTTTTTATTTCCATTTGGAAATAAATTTTTAACTGCAAATTTAGCTATTCTATTTGAACTTGAAATTTGATTTCAAAATCTTCAAAAACCTAAATTTTGTTTAAAATTGTATGAATTATTTTTAATTTTTTTAACTCATTTTTAAAATTCTTTTGAAACTTTCAAACAACTTTTTACATAATTCGAGTTTTCCCTCCAACTTTTAATAAATCCTGAAAAATTAAAATGATGCTTCAAAATCTTCTAGATTTTTTTCTGATTAATTTGGAAATCTTTTTAAGTCGTTTTAAATATTCTATTAACATTAATAGAAAAAATTCTAATTTTCATAAATTCTACAGGTGGAAGGTTAAAAAAAATCCACGCTGTAATTTTTAAAGCTTTAAATAAATTGAAGAATTAATCAACCAATTTGAATTTTGTTTTTAAATTATATAATTTTAAGCAATTTTCAGTGAAAAGAATTAATAAATAAATTACTTGAAAGAATACAATTATTTTGAATCTCTCCAAAGTTACTAAATATCTTTTAACCAAATATAATTTTTTCTAAACAAATAATTGTTTAATTTTTAATTATTTTTCTAAATTTGTTTTAGTTTTGAACTCTTTTTAGGTATTAGGTCAAAAATAATTTTTAAAACAAAAAAATCATTGAACAATTTCCAAGAAATCCGAAAATTTTTTTATCCTTAATCTTAAAAAATCCTTAAATAGCTTCAAAATTTTGTTTTAAAATTTTCAAAAATATACATTTTCGTTCAAATTTGGTTGGAATCTTTTCGACTTTTAAATTATTATTTTATTTTATTTTTTTAAACTTATAAATATCTCTTGAATTTATTGAATTTTTTAAAAATAAAATTTTTAATCAATCCTGCAAAATAAAAAAAAATAACTTAAAAGTTTCTAATTTTTGTTTAATATTTTTTAAATCTTTTAACAATCTTGTTAAATATTCTCTTAAAATTAATTTTATAAAATAATGAAGCATTTCTAATTTTCAATAGAAATCTTAATGAAATTTTCCTATATAATTTTACTTTTAATTATTTGGAATCTTTTCAACTTTGAATTATTTTGAAAATTCTTTCAAAACTTCTGAAAACCGTTTAAAATAATTCGATTTTTTCCTAATATTCTTAATAAAACTTGCAAATTTTTTTACAATGCTTGAAAATCTTCCAGATTATTTTTTCTACAATTTTGGAAATCTGTTCAAATCTATTTTAAAATACTTTTAAGACAAATGACGGCGTTTATACCGAAAATTCGAATTTTTTGCTCAGAAATATAAATTTTCAATTCAAAAAATTTTTTTTATTGATAATTAATTTTATAAATTATTGTATCTATTCCAATTTTGGTTGAGATTGAGTAATTTCTAGTTGGAAATTATTATTTTTGGTTGATAATTTATCATTTTTATTGAAAATACAACTATTTGGTTAAAAATTAATCTGTTTTCGTTGATTATTTAACTATTTTGTTAAAAATTAGTTTTTTACTGTCAAATTCAACTTTTTTAAAAAAATAAAATCCTTTTTTGTGGAAATATTAACTATCAAACAAATTCAAGTATTTGACTGCAAATTAACTTCTGTATAGAAAAGTTATTTCTACTGGTTGAAAGTTCAACGGGTTTGTAGAAAATTCGTATTTTTAGTTTGAAAACTTAACTCCTTTGTTGAAAATCAGGATGCTATTATTTTGTTAAAAATTCGTATTTTTTCTAATTTGTAATTTTCTAAACTTTTTGTTAAAAATTAGTCGTTTTGGTTGAACTTAACTGGGTGAAATTTTTTGGTTTGAAAATTAATTTTCAAGTTGAAAATTTAATCATTCCATTTTTGGTTAGAAACTAATATTTTTCTATTAAAATTTAAATATTTTGTTTAAAATTTGCCCTTTTCTATTACAACTTTTATGTTAGAAAATTCATTTTTCTTGTTACAAAATGTACTTAAAAAAAAATGAAATTATCTTCAAAAAGTTCGTCTTTTTGGCTTCAAAGTGTTAGTACTGGAATAAAAGTTACATTAATTTATTCCGTAAAAATGTAATTTGGTTATTAACACATTAACTTTTTGGGTGAAAAATTCTTTTTTTTCGTGTAAAAAATCTTCCTTTTGTACGAGAGAAGATAGAGGTGGAAGCGTACCTATTAACTTTTGAGATCAAAGGCGCTTTTGTGGAGCTCTGAAATATTTCCTCTAACTTTTAAACTTGTATGTATTATTTTTTTCATATTCCTTCATATCATTTCGATAGGATATACTATTTGTTTTTTTTAGAAATGTGATTTTTTGAGTTCATTTTCTATATTTTACTTTTAATTTGCGACTGCAAAATTACCACCGGACTGAAAAAACTATTTTGGAATGAAATTTTATTTTAAAATCATTTCCAATAGAACATTTTTCAAATTGGAAAAATGTAATTATATACACTTTTAAAAAAGAATATTTTTTCCACAAATTCAAAGGTCTAATGCATTTCACGATTTTAAATCTGAATAATATTTTTAAGATTTTCTCTAGTTATTTTTCATCAAATTTTCAAAATAGTTGATAGAATTTGAAATTATGAGACACATTTTTATATTATACAAATTTCAAAAGAGTAATACAGTAAGTAACTAATGTTAAATAAACAATTACAGATTGAGCTATTAATTTTCTGAATCGCAGATAAATTTTGTTTTAAAATATATTATATTTAATAATGTGCTGGCAAATTGTTTCTTTTTGGAAAATTAAACATTTAAGCGTTTTCAAAAAGTTGTAAATTAGGTATTAAAAAACAAATTTTACCCTCTTAATTTCGAATAGATTTTAAGATGCTTAATAAATTCGATTATCTTGCAACTATCGTAAGCTTTTAATTTGATTTGTCAAATTTTTCTGTTTTTATTTTCAGTAACAGAAGTAAATAAAAAACACAAAGAATTTGAAATTGGTCGTCTTTAACTTTCAGCTTGAAACCTTTAAAATTCACTCGTTGCAAACTGGAATCGTTTCACATTTTAAAAATTGGGATTAAAAGCATTTGAAATAGAATAATCTTATATCGAAAGAATTTAAATGATTTGGTTTCATTTTTGAATCTTTCATAATTTTGTCGTCTGAAAATAGTTACATTTTATAGTTGAAAAAATAATGCTTGTTTTATTCCCTGAAATCCTTGAATTCCTTGAATATTCGAAGTTCTCTAAATTCCTTGAGCATTTGGAATTCTCTGAATTCCAAAATCCTGAAATTCTTTGAATTTTCTAAATCTCTGAATTTCTTGCACATGTTAAATTTCCTTAAACATTCTGAATTCCCTGAATTCTCTACATTTTTAAAAATCTCTAAATTCCTTAAATTCCCTTAAATACTTGTTCTCTCATATTTTCGGAAATCCTTAAATATTCTGAATT
>JAAAKG020145908.1:0-10782 GCA_010014905.2 Druon quercuslanigerum
GCTTGAAAATTTAACAATTAATTAAAAATTCCACTATTTAGTTGAAAATTCATATTTTTACGTTAAAAATTAAATTATTTTGAAGAAAATAGACAATTTGGTTTAATTTTATATTCCTTTTAGACTAAAAAATCTTTTTTGTTTGAAAATTTGTCTTTTTCTTAGAAAATTTATCTTTTTGGATTGGAAATTCAACAACTTTGGCAGAAAATTTGTTAAGAATTCATATTTTCTGGTTGCAAATTCAACTACTTATAGTTTAAAATTTTTAAATCCAAAAAGTTTTTAAAAATAACAAGTTTAAAATTAATACTTTTAAATTAATTTTTTTTCTAAGAATGAAATTCTTTTTTAAAAATTAACTCTTTTTTTATTAACAATTGAAATGTTTTTAGAAAAATAATCATTTTGGTTTGAAAATTTAACATTTTGGTAACAAATTCCACTATTTTGTTGAAGATTCATATTTTTAGGTTGAATTTCAAATATTTGGAAGAAAATTGTACTTTTTGACTTTACAAATTCACAATTTGGTTGAATTTTGTATTTTTTTAATAATGAAAAATTTTTTTGTCAAAAAATCCACTATTTTGTTGGAAATATTTTTTTTTGTAGAAAATTAATCTTTTTGGGTTGGGAATTCAACTACTTTGGTAGAAAATTCTTCAAGAATTCATATTTTCTGGTTGCGAATTCGACTAGTTATAGTTTAAAATTAAAATACTTTATAATCAATTAATTAACTTGAAGATTTAACATTTTGATAAAAAAAGGTTTTTTTTCTTAACAGAACAATATTTTTTTTGAAGATTTATCTATTTGGTTGAAAATTTAATTACTTGAATAAAAATTAATTTTGTTTTTCTAAAAATATACTTCGTTGCATTGGACTATTTTGTTTAAAAATAGTCTTATTAGCTTAAAAATTTAATAGTTAGTTAAAAAATTTCACTATTTAGTTAAAAATTCTTATTTTTACGTTAAAAATAAAATTTTTTGAAAGAAAATACACAATTTGGTTTCACTTTGTATTCCTTTTAGACTAAAAAATCTTTTTTGTTGAAAAATTGACTATTTTGTTTGAAAATTTGTCTTTTTTTTAGAAAATTTATCTTTTTGGGTAGGAAATTCAAGTACTTTGGCAGAAAATTCTTGAAGAATTTATATTTTCTGGTTGCAAATTCAACTACTTATAGTTTAAAATTTATAAATCAAAAAAGTTTTTAAAAATAACAAGTTTTAAATTAATACTTAAAAATTAATTTTTTTTTTAAGAATGAACTTCTTTTTTTTAAATTAACTTTTTTTTTTATTAAGAATTGAAATATTTTTAGAAAATTAATCTTTTTGGCTTAAAAATTTAACAATTTGGTAACAAATTTCACTATTTTGTTAAAGATAAATATTTTCAGGTTGTAAATTCAACTATTTTGAAAAAATTGTTCTTTTGGACTTCACAAATTCACAATTTGGTTTAATTTTGTATTCTTTTTAGACTAAAAAATCTTTTTTTTGTTGAAAAATTCACTATTTTGTTGGAAATTGGTCTTTTTCGTAGAAAATTATCTTTTTGGGTTGCAAATTCAACTACTTATAGTGTAAAATTAAAATACTTTATAAAGAATTAATTTTTTTTTTGAAAATCATTCATTTTAGATGAAAATTATTATCTTTAGTTGAAAATGTAACTATTTTGTAAAAAATTTATATGTTTTACCTGAAGATTAAATAATTTGATTAAAATCGTTTTTTTTTTGTTGAATAAAAAATATTTTTTTTGAAGATTCATTTCTTTAGTTGAAACTTCAATAATTTTGATAAAAATCAATTTTATTTTTCTAAAAATGAACTTCGTTGCATTGGACTATTTTGTTGAAAAATAGTCTTCTTGGCTTGAAAATGTAACAATTAGTTTAAAAATTCCACTATTTAGTTGAAAATTCATATTTTTACGTTGAAAATTAAATTATTAAAAAAAAAAACACAATTTAATTTAATTTTATATTCCTTTCAGACTGAAAAATCTTTTTTGTTGAAAAATTCACTATTTTGTTTAAAAATTGTTTTTTCGTAGAAAATTAACCTTTTTGGGTAGGAAATTTAATCACTACGGCAGAAAATTCTTTAAGAATTCATATTTTCTGGTCGCAAATTCAACTACTTATAGTTTAAATTTAAAATACTTTCTAAACAATTAATTTTTGGTTGAAAGTAATTTATTTTAGATGCAAATTAATCTCCTCAGTTAAAAATTTAACTATTTTGTAAAAAATTTGTATGTTTAACTTCAACATTCAACAATTTGATTAAAATCTTTTTTTTTTCTTGACCGAATTTTTTTTTAAGATTTATCTATTTGGTTGAAAATTTAATTACTTGGATAAAATTTAATTTTTTCCTTTTAGACTAAAAAATCGTTTTTATTGAAAAATTCACTCTTTTCTTTGAAAATTGTTTTTTTTTCGTAGAAAATTATTTATTTTTGGGTTGGAAATTCTAATACTTTGGCAGAAAATTCTTTAAGAATTCATATTTTCTGGTTCTATTTTAGTGAAAAATTAATCTTGACTGAAAAAATATTTTTTGGTTAAGGATTCATCTCTTTGGTTAGTAATTTAATTATTCAGATAAAAATTAATTTTCTTTCGAAAAATGAACTTCTTTTTAAAAAAATTAATATTTTCTGATGAAGAATTGAAATATTTTTAGAAAATTAATCTCCTTGCATTCTTTTAAGACTAAAAAATCTTTTTTGTTGCAAAATCCACAATTTTGTTGGAAATTGGATTTTGGTTGCAAATTCAACTAGTTATAGTTTAAAATTAAAATGCTTTTTAAACAATTAATTTTTTTGTTAAAAATCCATCATTTTAGTGAAAAATTAATCTTGACTGAAAAAATATTTTTTGGTTAGGGATTCATCTTTTTGGTTAGAAATTTGATTACTGTGATGAAAATTAATTTTTATCTAAAAATGAACTTCTTTTTTAAAAATTAACATTTTTTGATTAAGAATTGAAATATTTTTAGAAAATTAATCTTCTTGGCTTAAAAATTTAACAATTTGTTAACAAATTCCACTATTTTGTTGAACATTTATATTTTTAAGTTGATAATTCAACTATTTTGAAGTAAAAAAAATTGTTCTTTTTGACTTCACAAATTCACAATTTGGTTGAATTTTTTATTTTTTTAATGCTGAAAAATCTTTTTTGTTAATAAAATTCACTATTTTGTTGAAAATTGGTCTTTTTGGTTTGCAAATTCAACTACTTATAGTTTAAACTTAAAATACTTTATGAAGAATTAATTTTTTTGTTGAAAATAATTTATTTTAGATGAAAATTAATATCTTTAGTTGAAAATGTAACTATTTTGTAAAAAATTGGTATGTTTAACTTGAAAATTCAACAATTTGATTAAAATCGTTTTTTTTCTTAACCGAATTTTTTTTAAGATTTATCTATTTCGTTGAAAATTTAATTACTTGGATAAAAATTAATTTTTTTTTTTCGAAAAATAAACTTTGTTGCAACTCTGTTTCAATTTTAAATTAACATCTTCTGTTTCAGCATTGAAATATTTTTAGAAAATTAATCTTCTTGGCTTGAAAATTTAACAATTAGTTAAAAAATTCCACTATTTTGTTGAAGATTCATATTTTTATGTTGAAAATTCAACTATTTTGAAGAAAATTTTTCTTTTTGACTTCAAAAATTTTCAATTTGATTCAATTCCACTATTTAGTTGAAAATTCATATTTTTACGTTAAAAATTTCATTATTTTAAAGAAAATACACAATTTGGTTTAATTTTGTATACTTTTTAGACTGAAAAATCTATTTTGTTGAAAAATTCACTATTTTATTTGAAAATTTGTCTTATTCGTAGAAAATTATCTTTTTGGGTTGCAAATTCAACTAGTTATAGTTAAAAATTAAAAAACCTTATGAACAATTAAATATTTTAAATCATTCATTTAATATGAAAATTACTCTCTTTAGTTGAGAATGTAACTATTTTGTAAAAAAATTTGTAGTTTTAACTTGAAGATTCAACAATTTGATTAAAATCGTTTCTTTTTCTTGACCGAAAAGTTTTTTTTAAGATTCATCTCTTTGGTTGAAAATTTAATTACACGGATAAAAATTAATTTTGTTTTTCGAAAAATAAACTTCGTTGTAACTCTGTTTCAAATTTAAATTAACATCTTCTGTTTCAGCATTGAACTATTTTGTTGAAAAATAGTCTTCTTGACTTAAAAATTTAACAATTAGTTAAAAAATTCCACTATTTAGTTAAAAATTAATATTTTTACGTTAAAAATTAAATATTTTTAAACAAAATACACTATTTGGGTTAATTTTGTATTCCTTTTAGACTAAAAAATCTTTTTTGTTGAGAAATTTACTTTTTTGTTTGAAAATTTGTCTTTTTCGTAGAAAATTTATCTTATTGGATTTTTTATTATAAATAAAAAGACTTTTTATTTGAAATGTAAAGTATTACATTTTTTTTTTTAAGAATTAATATTTTTTGTAGGAAATTTAACAATCTGATTGAAAATTCAACATTTTTAAAGAAAATTCCTATTTTTGGTTTTTAAATTCAACAAAAGTGGTTGAACTACACTTTTAAATTTTTTTATAAACGCAATTGTTTTTTATAAAAAATTAAAATCTTTTCTCATTTAATATATCAGTTTTAATATTTGTCGTTTAAAAATAATTTTTTTATTTGGAACTCCAACTACTTGTTTAATTTTGAACTACTTTATTAAAAATTATTTTTGTGGTAGAAAATTCATCAAAAGTAGCAAATAAATTGCTTCGAATATTTTTGAAATTGCTAGCATCAAAAATTTCAAAAAAATTACTTTGGAATCGTTTTGTTTTCTAAAGTCTTGAAATCATGTATTTGATTCTAAAAAAAAATAAACTGAAATGAAATTAAAAAAAAAACAATTTTTTAAATTTATTTTCGCAGTTTCTTGAAAAAGCATATATTACCATTATTGTAAATAATTAAATAAGAATTTTTAAACTTATTTTTAAGGAAAATAACCATTTTTCCTGTTTCAAATATATCTATTATAAATAACTTTTTTAATTACCTTATCTTACATTTTGTAATTAGGACGCCGTTTTTAAAATTCTTATAGAAAAACGTAACAAAAGAAAGATAAATATATTACTTTCCTTGAAAACAATTTTCGCTATTTATATTAAAGAATCTACAATGATGTGAATTTAAAAGTTTTCAAATAATTCAGAAAATAACAAACAAAAAATTGTTAAAAAGACCAAACTCAAATAGAGGACCTTTAAATTGCATCCGAATTTGAATTTTTTGAATTTTTTTGACTTCGATAAATCGTATTATGGCCTAGAAAAGTTCTAGTCAAAATCAGAATATTACAGACGGCTTTACATAGAAACTAAGTTTCAATTTAAGCTAATAAAACTTTTAAAATCTTCACAGATTCCCGAGATATAACCAAAAATGTCCAAGCGTTTCTGCGTCGGGTTTCAGTCGACGGTCACTGCTGTCGGCCGCGAGATCGGTGACCGCCAACATTTTTTCGGATTTGGGACCTCAATTTTTTCTTGTTATTTTCGAAATAATTTGCATAAGCTTGTATTAAATTTTTTACATCTAGAATTATTCCCTTTAACATTACCATGATTTTAGATTCTTTAACACCAAATTTTTTAATTAATTTCGAAAGCAAGTAATAGTTTTATATTTCTTGTGTCACATTTTTTCTATAAAAATTTGACAAACGTTGTGCCAATTACGTAATTTAAAATAAATAAATTTAAAAAATTTACTTATTATAGAAATATTTGAAACGATTAACTAAAATTATTTTCTTAAAAATAAGTTTAAAAATTATTATCAGATTATTTGCAATTGTTTTCAAGATATTGAGAAAATAAAAACAAAACTTAATAAAAAAAAAGATAAAACTCAAAGAGCGACCTCTAAATCATACCCAATTATTATTTGTTTTTAATTTCTAGGCTAAAAAAGATTTTGATTTTAATTAAAAAAATATTAGAGTTAATCCAAAACAACAATTTTTAAAAAAAAGCAGTTGATTGTTCAGAACAATTGTTCAATTTACAAGCCAAATATACGAATTTTCTTCAAAAAAGTTGAATTCTTGACAAAAAATTTCAAAAAATATTGGAAGCAATTTACTTGGTACTTTTGATGAATTTTCCAGGAAACAAATGATTTTTAATAAAGTAGTTTAAAAGTAACCAATTATTTGGATTTCAAAACTATATATTATAAGTTTCTATAAAAAAACAATTAAGTTCACACAAATTTTTTTTTAATATTAGATTTCCTACGAAAAATATGAATTATTAACAAAAAATATAATAGTTGATATTTAAAACAAAACAATATTTTATGTAAAATAAAAACTAATTTTCGAAGTAAAAATATGAATTTTTAAATAAATAGTGGATTTTTTAAATTAATTGTTAAATTTTGAAGCCAAGAACACTTGTTTTCAACAAAATAGAAAAACAGAAAAACAAAATTTATTTTTATCCATGTAATAAAATTTTCAACCAAAGAGATGAATCCTTAACGAAAAAATGTTTTTTCAGACAAGATTAATTTTTCACTAGAATGATGGATCTTCAACAAAAAAAATTAATTGTTTATAAAGTATTTTAATTTTAAACTATAAGTAGTTGAATTTGCAAGCAAAATCAATTTTCTACGAAAAAGAGCAATTTCCAACAAAATTGTGGATTTTTCAGTTTTAAAAGAAAAAAAGAAGATTAATTTTCTAAAAATATTTCAATTCTTAATAAGAAAATTTAAATTTGTTAAAAAAGAATTTCATTTTTTGAAAAAAATTAATTTTCATCTGAGTAATTAAATTTCTAACCAAAGAGATGAATCCTTACCCAAAAAAAGGTTTTTCAGGCAAGATTAATTTTTCACTAAAATGATGAATTTTTAACAAAAAAATTGAATGTTTATAAAATAGTATAATTTTAAACTAAGAAGTTTAATTTTTAACAAAAAAATAAGAATGTTCAACAAAATAGTGAAATTTGTTAACAAATTGTTAAATTTTCAAGCCAAGAAGATTAATTTTCTAAAAATATTTCAATTCTTAATCAGAAAATGATAATTTTTTTAAAAAAAGTTCATTTTAAAAAAAAATTAATTTTCATCAGAGTAATTAAATTTCTAATCAAAGAGATGAATCCTTAACGAAAAAATGTTTTTTCAGTCAAGATTAATTTTTCACTAAATTGATGGATCTTCTACAAAAAAAATTAATTGTTATAATGTATTTTAATTTTAACCAATAAGTAGCTGAATTTGCAACCAAAATCAGTTTTCCACGAAAAAGACCAATTTCCAACAAAATTGTGGATTTTTCAACAAAAAAGATTTTTCAGTCTTAAAAGAATACAAGAGGATTAATTTTCTAAAAATATTTCAATTCTTAATCAGAAAATGATAATTTTTTAAAAAAGAAGTTCATTTAAAAAAAAAAAAAATTTTCATCTGAATAATTAAATGTCTAAGCAAAGAGATGAATCCTTAACCAAAAAAATGTTTTTTCAGTCAAGATTAATTTTTCACTAAAATGATGAATTTTTAACAACAAAATTGAATGTTTATAAAATAGTTTAATTTTAAACTAAGAAGTTTAATTTTTAACAAAAATATAAGAATCTTCAACAAAATAGTGAAATTTGTTACCAAATTGTTAAATTTTCAAGCCAAGAAGATTATTTTTCTAAAAATATTTCAATTCTTCATCAGAAAATGTTAATTTGTTCAAAAAGAATTTCATTTTTAGAAAAAAAATTCACTTTCATTTGAGTAATTAAATTTTTAACCAAAGAGATGAATCCTTAACCAAAAAATATTTTTTAGTCAAGATTAATTTTTCACTAAAAAGATGGATCTTCAACCAAAAAATTAAATGTTTATAAACTAGTTTAATTTTAAACTAATTAGTTACATTTTCAACCAAATAAATAAATTATCAAAGAGAAATATAACTGGATTTTTTAAATAAAAAAGTTTGTTTAGCCTAGAAAGAAAAAAAGTTCAAACTAAATTCGACAGAAATGTCAAGGCCTAAACCAAATATATGAATTTTCAACTAAATAGTGTAATTTTTAATGAAATTGTTAAATTTTTTTTTTTTCCAGGAACAAAAAAATAAAATTTCAACCTAATGTTTAAATTTTTAACCAAAGGAATGAATCTTCAACGAGAAAATATTTTTCAGTCAAGAAAAAAAATTCTTTTAACCAAATTGTTATATTCCACAAAATAGTTAATTTTTCAACCTGAAAATATGAGTTTTTAACCTAAAAGTTAATTTTTAACTAAATGTTTGAATTTTCAAGCAAATAGTGCAATTTATTATTGAGTTTTACGAAAAAAAGTTTATATGCCAACAAAAAAATTAATTTTTAATATTTTTGGAAAATTCGTTAAAAGTCTTAAATTTACGGGAAACAATTTTCAAAATCTTATCTTTAATTTAAGCCAAAAACGGTTAAGAAATTGTCACGGGTTTCTGAGATATGAAAAAAAACATCCAATCATTTCTGCGTTTCGATCGGTTCAAGCACAGGTCGGCCGGCCTGTGCTTGAACCGACTGCAACTCGAAGCCGACAGCGGTGACCGCCGTCTGAAACCCGACGCAGGCACGCTTGACTCTTTTAGTCATAACTCGGGAACCCGTAAAGATTTTTTTATTTTTCTTGGCTTAAATTAAACATAAGACCCTAAAGACTATGTCGTATGAATTTCATATTTTTTCTATAAATTTTATCTCTCCTGGCACAATTTGAAGTCGAGACACAAAATTCAATAAATCCTCGAGTTATTTAAAAAACTTTCTCACCTCATAAAACCTCTTCCATAAGTCGGAAATATCTCTACTAGAGGTCATTCGACGTGGAATTTCATTACCTTCTTAACTGATTAAGAAAAAAATGTCTGGCTTGACTAGCATGAGAGTTATCGTGATTCAAAGTCATGAGTGATTTTTAGTGCCGCTCGCGCTAGCCTTGTAGATAATTTCCGACTGTAGTGCATATATTAGAATTATGTTTATGGTGAAGGGAAATGATAAAAGGTGTTATTGTCTCCATGATGTGGTATGGAATCGTTTGTTCAAGTGGCCTGTGGAGATAGGTTGTTAATATTCCAAACCGGTGGTATGCGAGAGTGCGACAATGGATGTGAGAGAGATAAAGAGAGGGAGAGGGAGAGGGGGGAGGAAAGGGGGGAGAGAGGAGAGAGAGTGATAAAAAAGAGAGAAAAAAGTGGCATAGCTGCATGAGCTAGTCGCCTAGACAGCGTGGCAGCAAGAGATTCAAAATAAAAGGAGAGTCGACTCGCGTACACGCAGGCACGTCCTTACTCAAACAGTAATGATAAACTTCGAACGGCCGTGACACCGAATCCGAACGAAAGCAAGGCACGCGATCCAAGACAATATTCTGCTGATTCAAAAATTAATTTACAGAAATTTTCACAAATAAGGATTTAAGAAAAAAATCAATAGCGTCAAACCGGGTAAATTCGGACATGTGTGGTAAATTGGGACACTCCTGAATTGATACTTTAAATCACTTAAAAAGAGTTTTAACCAAAATCTGAAATTAGTTAAAGCCTTAAAGAGCATTAACTGATTCTAGATTTTTATTGAACTTAATTAAGTAATTTAAACTATCAATTTTGGAATGTTTTATATACACCACATGTCCGAAATTACCCTGTTTGCCAGTATTGGAACTTTGAAGCAAAAGAGACCAAATTCAAACGAAATCGTTCGATTCAATCTAGAGAGGTGAATTTTCAAAAAAGAGTTAAATTTTCGACGAAAAAAAGATGTTAAACAAAATAGTTTCATTTTTATTCAATTGATTTAGCTTTTAATAAAGAAGTTGAACTTTTTTGCCAATTGCTGAATTCAACATAATAGATGAATCTTGAACTAAATTTTTAAATATTCTATTAAAAAGAAAAAATGTTTATACAAAATTGGAATCAATATTTTATTTAAAAAATTTAATTTATATATAAATGAATGAATAATCCACTAATTTAATTCAAAAAATAAATTTTTAACAAAAGAATTAAATTTTCAATCTATACAGATGAATTTTTAGCAAAATAGTTTAATTTTCAACCTAGAAAGAATAATTTTTAAGACAACAGTTGAATTTTTGACTAAAAAAATATGGCTTTAACAAAATAATTAATTCTAAAAAAACGAATTAAAAAATATATGTAGTTAAATTTTCAACTACACAGAGGAACTTTAAACTAAAATTATGAATCTTTAATAATAAAAAAAACATGTAAAACTCTCAATAAAATAAATCGATTTTTTTTAAATAGTTACGTTTTAAATCCAAGAGATAAATTGTTAATTAAAATTATGAATAATAAAAAATGAATTTTCAACAAAGAAATTCAACCAAATACATGAATTTGCAACTAGAAAAAATCAGTTTTAAAATATAACGATGGAAGTCAAATTTTCAGTTTAGAAAATAATTTTCAACAAAATTGGAAATGAAATAAAACAGTCGAATTCAAGGAAAAAATACGAATTTTTAAAAAAATAGTTGAATTTTCAACCCAGAAAGACGAATTTTAAAATATATGTGAACTTTCGACCAAAAATATTTTTTAACAAAATAGTTGAATTTTTAACAAAGAATAAAATTTTTTTTTAAATGTTAAATTAATTTAAATTAAATTTATTTATA